>JAIGNY010003978.1:752500-872500 GCA_020152595.1 Chiridota heheva | reverse complement strand
CTTCCCTTGTTCGTGACCGGTGGCAAAGCTCATGGGACTCCGAAATTGATTACAAACTCCACGTCATCCAGCCCACCATTCCGATCATACCCACTATTCACAACCTCTCTCGTATCGACAACGTTCATATTACCTGTCTTAGAATAAGTCACACCCACCTCACTCACTCCCCGCTCCTTATTGGTTCCCCCCAACCCCTCTGAAACAATTGCCATTGCACCCTTACAGTCCATCATGTTCTCCTTGCTTGCCCCCTGTACAACCATCCCAGAGCTTCCCTCGAATAAAATTATCTCATTCCTTCATCATGCTTCCGTCTACAGCCATATTTAGTCCTCCTCTCCCACCCCCCTCTTTCTACTATTTTTTTTCTTTTTCACCCATGCACCTCTTCTCTCGATCCCAGCTTTCTGACTTTATTTCTCGTGTTTCTCTCAAACTCGCCCTGTTTTCTTTCCTTCTTACCTCTAGAATGATCTGACCTCTCAGGCACAATTTGACTCTCGCTGTCGTGGTGCAGTTAAGCTCTCATTAAACAAACAAACAAGGTACTATATACATATCCATCATCAGAATATTCAGAAGTGAAAAATTAAAAGATTGTCTTACAACCTAATAAAAAGTGAGAATAAAAATTATCAGGATTTTCTGTACAGTAACTGTATGTCCCAGGACTCTTTGTACAGTACTGTATGTCCCAGGATTCTCTGTACAGTACTGTATGTCCCAGGATTCTCTGTACAGTACTGTATGTCCCAGAATTCTCTGTACAGTACTGTATGTTTCAGGATTCTCTGTGCAGTACTGTATGTCCCAGGATTCTCTGTACAGTACTGTATGTCCCAGGATTCTCTGTACAGTACTGTATGTCCCAGGTTTCTCTGTACAGTACTGTATGTCCCAGGATTCTCTGTACAATACTGTATGTCCCAGGATTCTCTGTACAGTGCTGTATGTCCCATAATTCTCTGTACAATACTGTATGTCCCAGGATTCTCTGCACAGTACTGTATGCCCCAGGATTTTCTGTACAGTAACTGTATGTCCCAGGACTCTCTGTACAGTACTGTATGTCCCAGGATTCTCTGTACAGTACTACATGTCCCAGGATTCTCTGTACAGTACTGTATGTCCCAGGATTCTCTGTACAGTGCTGTATGTCCCATAATTCTCTGTACAATACTGTATGTCCCAGGATTCTCTGCACAGTACTGTATGTCCCATAATTCTCTGTACAGTACTGTATGTCCCAGGATTCTCTGTACAGTACTGTATGTCCCAAGATTCTCTGTACAGTACTGTGTGTCCTAGGATTCTCTGTACAGTACTGTATGTCCCAGGATTCTCTGTACAGTACTGTATGTCCCAGGATTCTCTGTGCAGTACTGTATGTCTTAGGATTCTCTGTGCAGTACTGTATAACCCAGGAATCTCTGTACAGAACTGTATGACCCAGGATTCTCTGTACAGTACTGATGTCCCACATGTGTGTATGTGACATTTGTTCCATTTGATTATGCTTCTAATTCTCTGAATGGGAAAATCTTGATAGCAAAATTATCACAAGATCATGGAAATAGATCGGAATGGGTTAACATATTTACAGACCTTAGTGTAATTTTTTTATTTTTTTTATTTTCTAAAACCGAACATCAAATGACAAATTAAAGTCCTGAAAATAGTTATACACTTTTGAAGAAGCCTAATTATAACATACAGTAGATCTTGACCAGAACAAATATCTTAGCTAGTGAATCAGAAAGTGCTGAAAGGACTATTTGCACCTAAAGTCCATGCCATCAAATTGTATGATTGTGGATGTTTTAATATATCTCGGTCACAGGGTTTCATCAAGAAATGTGAAAGTTGGGTGTGCATTGAATATTTTTGGGCGTGCTACTGAAGTATTGAACTTAACGCAGAAACCTTGTCTGATTATCTGTTTTCACTTGTGCATATAGGAAGACTTGTACAGCACGGCTTTCATATTAATTATATAAGCCGTGTTGGCCGTGATTTGCGGAAACCGGCCGTGCAAAACAAGCCTACACGGCTCGCTAGATGAACCCTTGCTTGGTCATAAGCTACTGCTCCAAAAATATTCCACAAAGTTACACAAATTCTGATATGATTTCACTTAAACAGTATAATATAATAAATTATTTTTCCACTTGTTAGAATTTATCATTTATGGAGCTGCCATTTACAATTCCATTACTTTCATATTTCATAATAATTGTCATTAATAATTGTCAATAACAATTGTAATTATCACAGACCTCCTTAGTGTAGTGGTTAGTGCTTTGTCCTATCACCCGCACGTCCCAGGTTCGAATCCCGGTGGGTCTGCAACCAGTGAGTTCACAACTGGTTATCAAAGGCAGTGGCCGTCTTGATATAATGTCCAGCATTGGATGCTTTCGGGATGTTAAACCTTGCTATGCTATGCTAAGTCCATATTAAACTTGCAGAAAATACACAAAGCACATATTTCGTATTATACACTGGTTTATTCTCTATCACTCCAACACTGTCTCTAACCACTGGCTCTGTCTGTAACAACCCAATTCCAACTCTCTCAACTCCATCTCTAACTACCCAGTTGCAATTCTCCATCTCTAACTCATAAGTACCCAATTACAACTCTCCATCTCTAACTTTAACTACTCCATTTTAACTCAATTCCCAATAAATTCTTTTTCCTGAACACCATCTTTTAAAGTTATTTCGTAAATTGATCAAGTTTACAAGTCAAACCCACCACCTAAAGAAATTAACCCCTTAGGAATAAAGCACCCTTATCCACCAATTATAAGTTGAACTCGAAAACTTATTACTCAATTAAAAAAGTATACAATTGAGTAACATTTCCTTCACCTTACATTCCTGTCATGTAATGATAATTCAGATAACTATTTCTTAATAGTTTATGTGGTCAAGATGATAACCAGGAAGCCGGATATAAAGTGCATTAGTATCATGGTCAAGATGATAACCAGGAAACAGGATATAAAGTGCATTAGTGTCATGGTCAAGATGATAACCAGGAAACAGGATATAAAGTGCATTAGTATCATGGTCAAGATGATAACCAGGAAACAGGATATAAAGTGCATTAGTGTCATGGTTAAGATGATAACCAGGAAACAGGATATAAAGTGCATTAGTGTCATGGTCAAGATGATAACCAGGAAACAGGAGGATATAAAGTGCATTAGTGTCATGGTCAAGATGATAACCAGGGAACAGGATACAAAGTGTATTAGTGTCATGGTCAAGATGATAACCAGGGAACAGGATATAAAGTGCATTAGTGCCATGGTCAAGATGATAACCAGGGAACAGGATATAAAGTGCATTAGTGTCATGGTCAAGATGATAACCAGGAAACAGGATATAAAGTGCATTAGTGTCATGGTCAAGATGATAACCAGGGAACAGGATACAAAGTGTATTAGTGTCATGGTCAAGATGATAACCAGGGAACAGGATATAAAGTGCATTAGTGTCATGGTCAAGATGATAACCAGGGAACAGGATACAAAGTGTATTAGTGTCATGGTCAAGATGATAACCAGGGAACAGGATATAAAGTGCATTAGTGTCATGGTCAAGATGATAACCAGGAAGCCGGATATAAAGTGCATTAGTATCATGGTCAAGATGATAACCAGGGAACAGGATACAAAGTGTATTAGTGTCATGGTCAAGATGATAACCAGGGAACAGGATACAAAGTGTATTAGTGTCATGGTCAAGATGATAACCAGGGAACAGGATATAAAGTGCATTAGTGTCATGGTCAAGATGATAACCAGGAAGCCGGATATAAAGTGCATTAGTATCATGGTCAAGATGATAACCAGGGAACAGGATACAAAGTGCATTAGTATCATGGTCAAGATGATAACCAGGGAACAGGATACAAAGTGTATTAGTGTCATGGTCAAGATGATAACCAGGGAACAGGATATAAAGTGCATTAGTGTCATGGTCAAGATGATAACCAGGAAGCCGGATATAAAGTGCATTAGTATCATGGTCAAGATGATAACCAGGGAACAGGATATAAAGTGCATTAGTGTCATGGTCAAGATGATAACCAGGGAACAGGATACAAAGTGTATTAGTGTCATGGTCAAGATGATAACCAGGGAACAGGATATAAAGTGCATTAGTGTCATGGTCAAGATGATAACCAGGAAGCCGGATATAAAGTGCATTAGTATCATGGTCAAGATGATAACCAGGGAACAGGATACAAAGTGTATTAGTGTCATGGTCAAGATGATAACCAGGAAACAGGATATAAAGTGCATTAGTGTCATGGTCAAGATGATAACCAGGGAACAGGATACAAAGTGTATTAGTGTCATGGTCAAGATGATAACCAGGAAGCCGGATATAAAGTGCATTAGTATCATGGTCAAGATGATAACCAGGGAACAGGATACAAAGTGCATTAGTGTCATGGTCAAGATGATAACCAGGGAACAGGATACAAAGTGTATTAGTGTCATGGTCAAGATGATAATCAGGGAACAGGATATAAAGTGCATTAGTGTCATGTTCAAGATGATAACCAGGAAATTGGATATAAAGTGCATTAGTGTCATGGTCAAGATGATAACCAGGAAACAGGATATAAAGTGCATTAGTGTCATGGTCAAGATGATAACCAGGAAACAGGATATAAAGTGCATTAGTGTCATGGTCAAGATGATAACCAGGGAACAGGATACAAAGTGTATTAGTGTCATGGTCAAGATGATAACCAGGGAACAGGATATAAAGTGCATTAGTGTCATGGTCAAGATGATAACCAGGAAGCCGGATATAAAGTGCATTAGTGTCATGGTCAAGATGATAACCAGGAAACAGGATATGAAGTACATTAGTGTCATGGTCTAGATGATAACCAGGAAACAGGATATCAAGTGCATTAGTGTCAGGGTCAAGATGATAACCAAGAAACAGGATATAAAGTGTATTAGTGTCATGGTCAAGATGATAACCAGGGAACAGGATATAAAGTGCATTAGTGTCATGGTCAAGATGATAACCAGGAAGCCGGATATAAAGTGCATTAGTGTCATGGTCAAGATGATAACCAGGAAACAGGATATGAAGTACATTAGTGTCATGGTCTAGATGATAACCAGGAAACAGGATATCAAGTACATTAGTGGCATGGTCAAGATGATAACCAGGGAACAGGATACAAAGTGTATTAGTGTCATGGTCAAGATGATAACCAGGGAACAGGATATAAAGTGCATTAGTGTCATGATCAAGATGATAACCAGGAAACAGGTTATAAAGTGCATTAGTGGTATGGTCAAGATGATAACCAGGAAACAGGATATAAAGTGCATTAGTGTCATGGTCAAGATGATAATCAGTGAACAGGATATAAAGTGCATTAGTGTCATGGTTAAGATGATAACCAGGAAACAGGATATAAAGTGCATTAGTGTCATGGTCAAGATGATAACCAGGGAACAGGATATAAAGTGCATTAGTGTCATGGTCAAGATGATAATCAGGGAACAGGATATAAAGTGCATTGTGTCATGGTCTATTAACCCTTAGAGAATGCTCCTGGAGACATGCTTAAATAAGTCAAGTCTCTTTTCTAAGATTTGTTTATGCAATTTGGTCCATAACAAGAGCAGATAAATACAAGTTTCACTTTTGACCATTGTTACACATTTCTTTATATTGCTATCCAAGAATTGGATAAGTCATAAACCCATATAGCCTAATCAGGGACCTTTTAATAAGCTGTTATACTCATAAACTTTCAGTTTGGTTTATTTTAAAGAATTCTATGTTTGTCTTATATCAAAGTATGACCACTAATCAGCTTTTAGGGTCAAATGTTATTGAGCCTTTGTACTTCCTGTACATTTAACCATACTCTATCACGCGGCGATTCTATCACAATTTTGGGTGCCTCATCTTTGACTCTGCCTCCCGAGCGCGTTTGCATAAGAGTGGTGGTAGAGTAAGGGTTAATCAACCTGCGACAAGTGTGCCAACTCAAAAATATATGCAGCTTGCTCCCAGTGGGTGACCCAATGGGTCACTGAAGTTGAGTTGGCACATTGTCGCGGGTTGATTAATAACCCTTACTCTAGCAGCACTTTTTATTTAAATGCGCCTGGGAGGCGGAGTCAAAGACGGGCACTCAAAACAACGACAATATCGCCGCGTGGTAGAGTAAGGCTTAATGTAGTAGGCCTATTAACTTATATTCTTTAAAAAACAATTCTGTAAGATACAGTAGGCTACATGTATGTATATACATTCTTTTATATATTCTTAAAAATGTGTTACTTTGAATTTATTCTGATTAATCTATACAAAATGTGTATGTGGGGGTGGGGGACGGGAGGTAGACATCTTTGTGTATTCTATGTAAAAATTAGTGTGCTAGTTTAATCTAAACTTATTCATAATTTGATAGAAAATGTTTCAGAAAGACATAGGAGATAAATAAGAGGTTAATAATTTTCAAAGAAGTGCATGAAAATGTCATGGAAGTACTTATATGATATCACATAATGTTGAACAAAACTTGCTAAGCCATTCACACTCAGTAAACACTTGTATTATGTTTGAAATTCAATATCTTCAAGGGTGGATCCAGGATTTTCAAAAAGGAGGAGGGAGGGGGGGGGGGGGTGTGTCCAAAGTCAAGTCGTGAAAATGGTCCTTAATTTGATGGTGCGCGATTCATGCACTCTATTAGCACTTACAAATATGTGTCATGAGTATAGGGTGAGTGGGCCATTAGGTTGTGCATTTTGTTTTCTAGATAAAGTTGACTAACAATTAAGTGACTTTTGACTTGTGCAAGTGCAAGATAAACTTTACTTTTGAAGAAAACTTAAAAAATTGGCCAAATTTTCTGCTATATAAAAGTAAATTTCCCAAAAATCAAGGAAAATTGTCTAGAAGTGAAGGAAATTTCCCCAAATCTGGCCAAAAATAAACAAAATGTCCCGATAATTAAAGAAGATTTCCCCAAAATTGAAAAAAAAAACACTTGGAAATGAAAGAAAATTTTGCGAAAATTGAAGAAAATGCAGGAAATTGCCCCTAAAGTGAAGAAAATTTCTAAACTTCAAGGAAACTTTCCCAAAAATTGAAGGATATTCCCGAAAATTTGAGATTTGAAGCAACTTCAACTTTGATATAAAAGGGGCTTCCGGATCCTCTGGATCCGCCCTTGATCTTTAAACGAAACAAATGATATTAAAGTAGTTGTCACCATTATTCTTGTTTACATATCCTCTATACAAAGAGTGTGATTGTTTGACCACAGGAATAAACCTTTAGGACTAAACAGTTACAAAAAAAAATTGTGTTTTTTTCTGTTGTGGTGACTGACAGATACATAGGAAGGGGGAGGGGGACAAGCTGCCCCCTCTGATAGGAATTCACCTGCCCGATTACATGCCTGGATGGGAGATAAAATTTTAACCTGATATTTGGAAAATAAGTGATAAAATTGAACAAAAATATGGTACAATTATTGGAAATTTAGGTGAATTATGGTAACATTTCCCAAAAATTGAGAAAACTTCCTAAAAATGGAAAAAAAATCTTGAAAAAGGAAGAAAATTTGCCAAAAAAGAGAACAAAAATTCCTGAAAATTGAAGAAAGGTTCCTGAAAATGTAGGAAATTTCCCCAAAATTGAAGATTTCCTGATTAGCAGCAGTTTCATGAAAACTGAATTTGCCAGTGCAATTTTCCCAAATTTTGGGGTTCCTCCTCCCCCCCACCCTTTTTTTTTCCCAAGAACAAAATACTAAGTGCCATAAGTTTCCTTTCAGAGAATCCGCAAAACCCATGGACCTGACTTTGAACAAGAGCCCTTGATCAAACTGTCTCCAGGTGACCAGAGATGTGACTACTGTTCGTTGCCGTCAAGCAAAAACAAGTATGGAGAGGCAGAGGAATTGCTCATCTGCAAAGATTGCGCACTCAAAGGTACTTGTATGTATAGAACACAGGAAAGGGCAGGGCTGTAATTCTCATCCATAAAGTGGCAGCGGGTGGTGGGTGGGGGTGGCTTCTTATCCAAAAAAATGGTGGAAACAAGAGGCATATTTTACTACTGAAAAGTGTGAGATATGCCCCCTTGACCCCCGGAAATTACGGCCTTGGGAAAGAGGTTTGAGCCCCAAATTTTGCAAAAGTTGCGTAAACATTATTCAACAAAATTGATCAACCATTTACATTAGCTGTTTAAAATAGAAAAAGAAAAGAGGGTGCACATGCCACTTTAGAAATATGCAATTTTTGTTTAATAAACAACGAAAATCATTCTTCATGAATAATATTCTCCATATTGTCTGCCAGGATTAGACACATTTTATCATTTAAATTTAATATATGTGTCCCAACTCAGAAGACAGACTAAACTTTATGCACACTTACACGCGATCTGCATGAACTCAAAGTCTATATAGGTAGTAACGATTCTTGTTGGATATCTTTGGAGCCATGAATAATTCAAATTGCATCATTCTCAGCCATTGACAATGATCGAGTTAAACCATTGGCTTTGCTTGGAATTAATTCTGGCCATATCTTCTTTCCACAGTGCATCCATCATGCATGAATTATTCAATTGACCTGGCAGAGCGATCTCGTTTATCGCCATGGCAATGTATCGATTGTAAGACATGCCATGTGTGTAATGATGCAGGGGATGCTGTAAGTTTCATTTTTAATTCCTATGTGATAGCATTAGGAACCTATGCGGTCATGATGACGTGTATGGGTGTGTGTGTGTGTGGTCCAGCTCATAAACATGACATCTTAAGAACTATACACCGAATTCATGTCATATGGGTTACACAAATAGCCCATGGTCCATAGATGTGCCCTATTGTTTTTGATGGTAATGTCATGCAAATTAATTTTGTAGGTGGGGCTTAATGTAAAAATCTGGAAATGCGCATGTCTGTTTTGTTTCACATTTGGTGTTAGCTAGTGTGTACATGTTTATGATGTAAAAATGTTAGGTTTTATTAATATGCATAGTGGGTGGGCTTAATCTGATTTTGCAGAAAAGAGCTTGTAAACATGGTTTCTAAAGAACGTTAAACTGGATTCATGTCATATGTGGTACACATAGTCCATGGTCTGCAGATGTGCCCTATTGTTTTTGGTGGCGATGTCACGCATATTAATGAGTAGGCGGGGCTCAATGATAAAATCTTAAAATGCTCCTATTTTAAGAACCGCATGTCTTTTTTGTTTTATATGTGGTGTAATTATGATGTTAGCTAGTGTGTACATGTTCATAGTACCAAAATATTGATTTTCATTGATATGCATAGTGGGCGGGGCTTAACATGATTTTGTTGAAAAGGGCTTGTAAACACAGTATCTCAAGAACAATATGTGGGATTCAGTTCATATGTGAGACACAGATAGCCCATGGTCCATAGATATGCCCTGTGGTTTTTGGTGTTGAGATTATTTAATGTTCAAATCAAATGTGTTTCTACAGGATACGTTGTTGTTTTGTGATGCATGTGATAAAGGGTACCATATGAGCTGCCACAAGCCAGAATTAACTGAAAAACCTTCAGGTAAGCAGAAACATCATTTTCTGATATTTTCCACATATTCAGTTCACAGTATTTGTTCCCTTATTTTTCTGACATAATTCACAAATTTTGATTGTTGAATCATTGCATCTATAATTTGTGAATTAATATTTTTGCAAGTGAGGTATTTTCACCAATTTTGCAAGCATTGATTGAACATGTTCTAATACCAAGCCCCTTGGGAAGGGAAGATGGAGGGGGGTGGGCGGAGGGGCACTTCCATACTAAAGTTGTAGTTATGTGCTGCCCAGGATTTCAAAATTGGACTTCAGTATGAGATTTTTTTTTGGTAACTGCATTATGACAGTATATGATTTTGCAGTATGGAAGTTGATTTTTGATACCTGCAGTATGAAAATATGCAATTTTTTTGAGACCTGCAATACGTATGAGAGATTAGTTTTTTGATACCCACACTACAATTTTTTTTGAAAAAAGGCAACTGCTCGGGCGGCACATGTATATATACCTCACATATGGGTGTGCCCCCCCCCCCTCCCCCAGTTACCAAGCCAACTGTGTACTCATATCTATACCGCTTTTTATAAAGATAAGCATAAGTTTCCCCCCGCCAACAACCGCTTTTACACGGCCAGCAAATTTGCTCACGACATACTACTATGATTTTTTTCTTGATTCTTTGTAAATCTTAATCCTTTCTTATGTAATTTGTATTGTTAGAAATTGTTGGTATAAAATTTAAGGAAAGGCAATTTTTGTAGGAATGTCAATGAAAGAAAAATGCAATTTGTACTTTAGTTTTGTTGATCAAGGTTGACAGAATGTTATGTGGAATTACAGATCCAGCATGTACTTCTGCATCAGAGGTGGTTGTAAAGGTAAATTCAGGTAAATTTAGTTATCATTTGGACAATTTTGCATAATTTTAAGAATGTAATTGTTTCTCAGTTAAGGTTTATTACTTACAGTTGCATTAATTCGTAATTGGCAGCCAGTATTAATTCTCCTCGAGCACCGTGTTCGGTGGCGGCCTCTATGGGTGAGGGGGGGGGGGAATTTTTCCCCCACAAAATTGCTTTTCTCCCCACTTTCCCCCAGAAGATTTTGTTAAGTGTTATATTTTGTCCGATTTATAGGTTTTTGCCACTCTATGAGACAAAGCTGCCCCTCTCTTGCCCCACTCCCCATGATCAAAATCTTGGCGCCACCATTGACCATGTTCTAGGTTTGTGTGGAAGGTTACCATTTACTGAGTACCAATTCACAATTTACCTAAAGAATACCTCTGCCCTTTATGGCTGCTCAGTTTAAAACTTACCATGTAGCTGTCAACCTGTAATGAGGTCTTTATCATGGGTGTATATCCAATGGGGATAATGCATACAATCACTCGCCACTTTTTCATATTTTTGGTTCATCAACATAGGCAGGATTTGACTGGGTCAAGTGGGGGATGGGCACTTGCCTCCAACTTTTTCAGAAATTGTATCTTTTGTATGGTGATTTTTTGCATCTTAGTGTAATATTGTGGTTTGCCTTCTACTTTTGACTTTTCCCCCTCCACTTTTAGTAAGCAAATCCCACCCATCACATTCATCAACATGGTAAAAAATAATATTGTCTAAACTAACCACAATGTTTTAAGTTCAATTATTTCTCATGAGTCTCATGTAAAAATAATCCCCAAAAATAAAAATATAGAAAATGATAAAAAATTGTTTTCAATGTTTCAAGAGCAAAAAAAAAAGGTTTTCTAGAAATTTGAAAATGCAATGTTTGTAGTTCAAATTTTGTTTCTCAATTAAACAAGTTGTCATTTTTACCCTAGATGCCAACAGTTTCCATAGTGTTGCCATTATCTAGTCATTCCATTCTTTTCTCTACAGATCTACAGCAATAATTTACATGTTTTTTTTCTCCAATTTTAGAATTATAGTTACCTGTTTTTTTTTTAAAGAAAATCTAACTTTTGTTTTACTAACATAAATTTTGGTCATCATCTTACAAACTATTTGGAATAAATTCTAAATGTGTTTATAAGCTTACAAACTATTTGAAAGAAACTCTAAATGTATTTATAAGCTTACAAACTCTTAATAAAGTTTGTAATTTGTTATTGAAGGAAGGGGGGGGGGGGCACTTACCATTGTTTGCCAAAAATTTGGCAACAAAAAAACACCAAGTGGAAATTTTCCTGGAAAAGCGTTTGATTGACTGCTTGTGCATTGTTTCATCACATATATAGGTGCACCGCAGCAGGGTCGTAAGTCTCATTTGGAAAGTTGGGAGACATGGCCTCTTATCCAAAAAAATTGTGTGGGGATGTGTGTGGGCGGATGTGTGTGGGGGGGACAAGAGGAAACTTTCCCAAAATGTACTGAATTTTTCAAACTCTGCTGAAAAGTGTGTGTGTAGAGGGGGGGGGGACATGTCCCCCAGGAATTATGGCTCTACACCCCAGCCTAAGATTACCATACAGTCACAAAAAGTGATTGAAGCTGAAAACAATCTCAATATTTGTTGGCATTGTCCCATTTGACGAATATGAATCCCTTACACCATGGATGGTGCCATTAAAGTCGACAGCCCATTGTCAGGGACCTCTAGCCCCTTCATCAGGAAAGAAAATACAGTATGTGAACAGCAGATTTTTCTCTCTCGAAATTTGGCTTACCTTTTGGGAACCTATTCTCCCCTACCCCTACCGTTTCCACACACACACATACATTGTGCCTACCCCACCACCCTCACTATTTTGTGCAAAACCTGACACCATCCCTGCTTTTAAATTGGTCAAATTGATAAACGTGTTTTCTGTTTAAACCAAGTTTTGTATTATTTCCTTGTTTTCTTAATGAAACATTGTTCATACTAACAAAGATTGTTCCTTATTTCAGGGAAATGGGTGTGTTACCTCTGTGAGAAGGAGGAGGAGGAAATGGACTTATCCTCCAATCAGAGCGGAGTTGGTGAATCTAACCCAGTCTCAGGTAGTGCAGTGTATAAAGTTTTTATCTTATGTATTGACTTGTACCCTTCAACAGATATGGGGGCAGTGGTGTGATTAAGCAGGGGTGAATGATGAAGCATGCCCTTTTAAAATCTATGGACAGTTAGCAACAACTTGCACTTAATGGGGAGAAAAGCTATTATCAAACAAAAGATTCCTCGCCTTAATAGAATTTAGAATTAGGTATCTAGGGTATGAAAAGAAACAATAAGTGGAATGTTGGGTAGAGGTGACATAATGATAAGTAGATGTAGGAATTAGGATATGGGTGGGATTTCATTAGGGAGAGGGTGAAGTGTATGTAGGGCAGGATGGGGTGGGATGTAAAATGAGATGGCATGTTGGAAAGGGTGGGTTGACATGTTGGACAGGATGGGTTGGCATGTTGGACAGGGTAGATTGGCATATGGGACAGGGTGGGTTGGCATGTGGGACAGGGTGGGTTAGCATGTGGTGGATGTAATCTGGATTTCAGTTGTGTTTACCATTCTAGTTTTTCTTTTGTGGTGGTGTTGGTTTGGGCTGTTATGGGGTGAGTAACCTTCTTAACCTGTCTGACAGGAATTAATATTAACCTTTGCCAAAGTGAGAGCAAAAGGGGGCATGTGCTTGTCTGAACACATTATGTATGCATTTTTAATCCAGATCTGTGAGCAGATGAAATCTTTACTTTACTTTTGCCAATTCCAATAGACCTTTTCAAATCTGAATCAGTAATTTCCAGATAACATCTTTGAATAATGTCACATGGCCAAGATTCATGTGTCCATAATGGACCAATTGTATACTGGAGGAATGTTATTGACCAATAGAATACTGGAGGAAACGTGGCCATCTACACAATTCACGACGGAACGGTAAATGTTTTCGGGCACACGTATCATACATGCGTTATACATGAAGGAAATATGTGCGCGTATTGCTGCTTACAATTTTTTCCTCAAACCTGCACCTGTTTGGTTGGAAATGAAGGAAAAGTTCTCCCAGCATTTAATTGGTCAAAGTTCTGAAGAAATCACGTTCAGTGAAACTCGGTTTGAAAAGGTTTATACGATGGACCTCTAGTAGTCGCTATTCCACATAGCTGCCATCAGGTCTTTAACTTCAAGCCCTGTGTCTTCCTTTAAAATGTCGATGAAGTCTTCACTTCATCTTCCTCTGCACCCATGGGTTGGTGTTCAGAATAACAACTGGGAAACAAAGCTCGTCATCTCTTCTGAAGCAGTGTCCAGCTAGCTTCAGACTCACTATTTCTTATTTTTTCTAGTACCGGTGGTGTAGGTCCCCATACAAAGCAGTTTTGCCTGATGTGATGTTGTGTATCTACCTTGATGTTCAAGGCGGCCCTCAGGAGCCTGGTGTAGAACCCATCTAGTTGTTTAGCTATTTTAGTGGTGACAGGCCATGATTTGCAACCATCAAGCCCTCAGGAGCCTGGTGTAACTCCCATCTAGTTGTTTAGCTATTTTAGTGGTGACAGGCCATAATTCATAGCCATCAAGCCCTCAGGAGCCTGGTGTAGAACCCATCTAGTTGTTTAGCTATTTTAGTGGTGACAGGCCATGATTCACAGCCATCAAGCCCTCAGGAGCCTGGTGTAGAACCCATCTAGTTATTTAGCTATTTTAGTGGTGACAGGCCATGATTCACAGCCATAAGCCCTCAGGAGCCTGGTGTAGAACCCATCTAGTCGTTTAGCTATTTTAGTGGTGACAGGCCATGATTCACAGCCATCAAGCCCTCAGGAGCCTGGTGTAGAACCCATCTAGTTGTTTAGCTATTTTAGTGGTGACAGGCCATGATTCACAGCCATAAAGCCCTCAGGAGCCTGGTGTAGAACCCATCTAGTTGTTTAGCTATTTTAGTGGTGACAGGCCATGATTCACAGCCATAAAGCCCTCAGGAGCCTGGTGTAGAACCCATCTAGTTGTTTAGCTATTTTAGTGGTGACAGGCCATGATTCACAGCCATAAAGCCCTCAGGAGCCTGGGTGTAGAACCCATCTAGTTGTTTAGCTATTTTAGTGGTGACAGGCCATGATTAACAGCCATAAAGCCCTCAGGAGCCTGGTGTAGAACCCATCTAGTTGTTTAGCTATTTTAGTGGTGACAGGCCATGATTCACAGCCATCAAGCCCTCAGGAGCCTGGTGTAGAACCCATCTAGTTATTTAGCTATTTTAGTGGTGACAGGCCATGATTCACAGCCATAAAGCCCTCAGGAGCCTGGTGTAGAACCCATCTAGTTGTTTAGCTATTTTAGTGGTGACAGGCCATGATTCACAGCCATCAAGCCCTCAGGAGCCTGGTGTAGAACCCATCTAGTTGTTTAGCTATTTTAGTGGTGACAGGCCATGATTCACAGCCATAAAGCCCTCAGGAGCCTGGTGTAGAACCCATCTAGTTGTTTAGCTATTTTAGTGGTGACAGGCCATGATTCACAGCCATAAAGCCCTCAGGAGCCTGGTGTAGAACCCATCTAGTTGTTTAGCTATTTTAGTGGTGACAGGCCATGATTCACAGCCATAAATCCCTCAGGAGCCTGGTGTAGAACCCATCTAGTTGTTTAGCTATTTTAGTGGTGACAGGCCATGATTCACAGCCCTCAGGAGCCTGGTGTAGAACCCATCTAGTTATTTAGCTATTTTAGTGGTGACAGGCCATGATTCACAGCCATAAAGCCCTCAGGAGCCTGGTGTAGAACCCATCTAGTTGTTTAGCTATTTTAGTGGTGACAGGCCATGATTCACAGCCATAAAGCCCTCAGGAGCCTGGTGTAGAACCCATCTAGTTGTTTAGCTATTTTAGTGGTGACAGGCCATGATTCACAGCCATCAAGCCCTCAGGAGCCTGGTGTAGAACCCATCTAGTTGTTTAGCTATTCTAGTGGTGACAGGCCATGATTCACAGCCATAAATCCCTCAGAAGCCTGGTGTAGAACCCATCTAGTTGTTTAGCTATTTTAGTGGTGACAGGCCATGATTAACAGCCATAAAGCCCTCAGGAGCCTGGTGTAGAACCCATCTAGTTGTTTAGCTATTTTAGTGATGACAGGCCATGATTCACAGCCATAAAGCCCTCAGAAGCCTGGTGTAGAACCCATCTAGTTATTTAGTTATTTTAGTGGTGACAGGCCATGATTCACAGCCATAAAGCCCTCAGGAGCCTGGTGTAGAACCCATCTAGTTATTTAGTTATTTTAGTGGTGACAGGCCATGATTCACAGCCATAAAGCCCTCAGGAGCCTGGTGTAGAACCCATCTAGTTGTTTAGCTATTTTAGTGGTGACAGGCCATGATTCACAGCCATAAAACGCTCAGGAGGCTGGTGTGGCACCCATCTAGTTATTTAGCTATTTTAGTGGTGACAGGCCATGATTCACAGCCATAAAGCCCTCAGGAGCCTGGTGTAGAACCCATCTAGTTGTTTAGCTATTTTAGTGGTGACAGGCCATGATTCACAGCCATAAAGCCCTCAGGAGCCTGGTGTAGAACCCATCTAGTTGTTTAGCTATTTTAGTGGTGACAGGCCATGATTCACAGCCATCAAGCCCTCAGGAGCCTGGTGTAGAACCCATCTAGTTGTTTAGCTATTCTAGTGGTGACAGGCCATGATTCACAGCCATAAATCCCTCAGAAGCCTGGTGTAGAACCCATCTAGTTGTTTAGCTATTTTAGTGGTGACAGGCCATGATTAACAGCCATAAAGCCCTCAGGAGCCTGGTGTAGAACCCATCTAGTTATTTAGTTATTTTAGTGGTGACAGGCCATGATTCACAGCCATAAAGCCCTCAGGAGCCTGGTGTAGAACCCATCTAGTTGTTTAGCTATTTTAGTGGTGACAGGCCATGATTCACAGCCATAAAGCGCTCAGGAGGCTGGTGTAGCACCCATCTAGTTATTTAGCTATTCTAGTGGTGACAGGCCATGATTCACAGCCGTAAAGCCCTCAGGAGCCTGGTGTAGAACCCATCTAGTTGTTTAGCTATTTTAGTGGTGACAGGCCATGATTTACAGCCATAAAGCCCTCAGGAGCCTGGTGTAGAACCCATCTAGTTGTTTAGCTATTTTAGTGGTGACAGGCCATGATTCACAGCCATAAAGCCCTCAGGAGCCTGGTGTAGAACCCATCTAGTTATTTAGCTATTTTAGTGGTGACAGGCCATGATTTACAGCCATGAAGCAGAACAGATTCGATAGTTGCCTGGAAAAGGGTTATTCTTCCTTTCTCTGCTCATCTTTGACCTCCATGCTTTTTTCATTTTGTCCATTGCCTGCCATGTTTGAGCTATTCCGATGACATGCATGCTTGAAATTTGCGTATATAGTGTTAATAGCAATTAGAATGCAAAATGAATATACAAATAGAGGGGTGTCTGATGTACGCATTAAGGCATTGTTTATGCAAAAATGGCATAATGTGCGAATCTCAGATGCGCTGGGTGTAATTGATAGGGAGGGGTGTTTGTTAACAAATCACCCTATCTTTCAAATTATGATGCCTTTATTTTCTTATATTTTTTTCTTTTATATAAATATATTTTTCTAATTTTTCCCAATGGAATGGGGGAAGGGGAAACACACCCAGTTTCCCTCCATAAATCCGCTACTGTATTGAATGCAAAACTTCTTCTCACCTTTTTTGTTTTTATTGTTTTTCTACATAGATGGTGATGATTCAGTACCCTCGGTCTCCGTCACATATTCACCATCTCTGCCAAGCAGTAGTACCAGTGAACCTAACACAGTGTAAGCATTTGATCGGCCACTGCTTAGGCTTAAAACAGCTATTCTATACTCTGTGCCTTGTTTTGTTGTTGTATCAAATTGAGATAAGCACAGTGGTATAGGAACCGGGCACAGATGATGCCCCACACACACACACACACACACACTTTTCAGAAAAGGACAAAAGTGCCCCTTTTGAAAATGAAAGTGCCCCTCAATTACTGTCAGAGGTGCAATAACTGATGGAATGTGCACCCACTTAAAAAAAAAAATATTACTAAAAAACTCCTTTCAAAATGAAGTAAAATTTGGGAAAATGTTGCCAAATTTTAGCAAAATTCACCATAATGTCATCAAATTTCTTTTAAATTTTACCAATGTTTTTAATTTTATTTTAATAATTTTCCCATTTTGCCATCCAACCAGGCAGGAAGCATACAACCGGGAAGGTGAAATCCTCCCAGGAGGAGCAGTTTGTTCTCCCTGCTCCCTACGCCTCTGGTCTGATGACACACCCCTTCTTCAAGACTGATCACAATAAGTGATTCAGTTTGAATGAACATAATTACTACCAAGTATTTCAAGGGTCAAGATTATAGTAAATTATATGTATAAATGAGATAGGTAGCTCACTTGGTAAAGCACACAATTAAGATGCTGGAGGTTCCAGTTTTGAGTTCTATAACTGGGAGATTTTCCACAGCTATGCAGACAGATATGATAGACATTGAGGGCAGCTGTACAGTGTTGTCTGTGGCACCTACCCCTTATCCGACCATTGGGAGAAGTGGACCAATTGTTGGATGGCGCTCACCATCCATCAGATGAGGATGTAAATGGCAGTCCCGACGGCAGGAGAGTCACCCCTACCTGGTTCTCTGAACACTCTTCGAAAAGAGAAGCCTGAAAACACGGTGTTCATTTCACTTCCTGTCCTAATCCAGTCAAATTCATAGTGCTGATCTTGAGCTGCTGCCTGGAGAATTTGACAGTACAATATGTATGGCGCTTTTGACAACTATGAACTTAGCTATAATTAGCACCTTAAAATTGTTAGGCATTATTATTTATTATTATTATTATGAAGAAAAGAGTATCATTTATATGGTTATGTAAATAATCTAACAATTATGCTTGTTTATGTCCAATAAAGGCAATATGAGGAAACCAGTCGGAAATCTTCTCCCGAAGTGGCCGTACCCAATCAGTCCCAGATGGCAAATTTACCAGAGCAATGCGCCAGGGACTCTGTGATTCCGCAGATCAATGGAAACCCATCCAGGTGGAACATAGAAGATGTGGTGGGGTACTTCAACTCTCAGGGATTCAAGGAACACTCAAGTGCATTCAAAGATCAGGTGACAAGTCTTGTGTTGTTTTAGTTGTAACTGAAAAAATACAGATCTTTATTGAAACTTTAAATGTATTTGGAATAGGTATTATAGGCCAACTGGAAAACTGCAGGCTTCCACCTCTGGATAAAATTATCTCCTTCCTTCAATCCTCCCCCCTGTTAAACTAAAAAGAATGATCTGACCTCTCAGAGTTGGAGGGAGGGTTTCTTCTTATCTTATAAATTGTCAGTTCATCACAGTAGCAGATTAAAATGGAGGGGGTGGGGATAGGGAGCATATGCCTGGCCCTTCAAAAACATCAAAGAATAGGAAGCTGTTTGGAGTCAATTTTGTTTAATTTGTTTCACGTAAGTCAAGACTTTCACCATTAATTTAAGCCAGTTTTGTCAGTTTCTTTTGCCATGCATGGGGTGCATATCCATTGTTGAATCCCACCGGTCAGGGATGCAAAACATTCTTCACTCCTGGAAGCTTTTCCCCACTCCGATTGATGTTCAGACCCCCCCTCCCCCTCTCCCAATTTTTTCTTCCCCCTGCCTTAGCAAGGTATACTGTATTGGATATATTAAGCGCCCCTGCTCTAATAAGCGCTCACCCAACATTTTTTGTCTGACATCATTTATTTGATTAGTGTAGAACCAGTTCACACTATGCAGTTCGAATAGCACACTGTATGTGGCCTGTAGCAAGATCACTACATCAGGAAGAAACTTCAGGTCTAAAAAGTGGAGGAATTTTATTTTTGTAAGTGATCTCAAATATGCTATTTAAAAACTTTGTTCTTGATTATTTTAACTGAAAGGAAGGGTCATTGACAAACCAGTTAATATTCTTTATGTCTTCAATGATTTTTTTTTCTTCCTTCAGGAAATTGACGGTCAGTCTCTCCTCCTCATGAAGAGGAATGATGTCTTAACAGGACTCACAATACGTCTTGGACCCGCTCTCAAGATCTATCAACATGTGTCAATGCTTCAACTCCACAGAAACTCACTGGAACCCGGTAGTAGTCAGGAACCAGAGGCTGCAGGTGTTTGAAGGATTAGTTCAGGGGTCAAGCAAGTCCATCTTATATAAAGAGAACTTCAAATTAAATCAAATAGGGAAGAAAGTATTCAAAAATCTTATTCTGTTAAGGAAATATTTTAAGCTTAAAGGTTGGTATCATTTGTGTAGAAACGACTGAAATCAGACATAGTTGTGATGTCATAAAGTCTTAGGTATTGTTTCATATTTGTTTGTGAGATTTTGTGGCTTAAAAACATTGGATACATTAAGAAAGTACTAAAACAGATTCTAGAAAAGGTAATTATAATTTACCACCTGAAGGAAGTTTTGAGGAAATATAATTCTAGTTTAAAAAAATTTGTTTAAAAATACATTAACTGTTAAGTTTGTTTGATGAGGGCTTAATGGCACCACAACAACTAAGGTCAAATTGTGCCTGAGAGGTCAGATCATTCTAGAGGTAGGAAGTAAAGGAAACAGGGGGAGAATGAGAGAAATTTAAAGACAAAAGGTCAGAAAGCTGTGATCGTGAGGGGAGGTGCATGGTTGAAACAAAAACAAAGTAGAGAGGGGGTGGAAGAGGAGAATTAAATATGGTCGTAAAGGGAGGCATGATAAAGGAAGGAGATAATTTTATCCAGAGGATTTTTCTGGACGAACTCAGCAATTGAGTTGTAGGGAGCGAGGGAAGCTCGGAAAGGTTGTACAGGGGGCAAGCAAGGAGAACGTGATGGATTGTGAGGGTGCAATGGCAATTGTTGCAGAGGGGTTGGGGGGAGCCAACAACTGTTAAGAATGTGAGGATGGGGCACCAACATTCCAGACTTACTACACTGGTCATTTCTACACAAATAAGACCAGAGCTTTAGACTTGAATCATCTCCTTTAATGGAATAAGATTTTTAAATGCTTTCTTTACTATTTTTGTAACTTTTAAAAGTCACTCTTTCATATAAGATAAACTTGCTTAACCACTGAGCTAAGCCTTTAACCTTGGTGCTAGCAGTTAATTGTTGTATGTGGAATAACTGGATAAGTCATGAATATTCATATCAGATTATGAAAATATTCAATAGTTGAATAGGCAATTGGGAATGCAATGGCTCAGTGATTGGGAGTCTGTTCGTGTTCATAATGAGAAGTATTAGGTTCAATTTTTGGCTGAGCAGCTGTGTTGTGTCCTCAGGCAAGGCACTTTACCCCGCTTGCCTCACCTCCACTCGGGCTGTGATAATGAGACCAGCATTGTCTGGGAGTTAAACCTGCGATGGACTGGTGTCCCATCCAGGGAAGTCATGTGCTCTCATCTGCTTAGCACCATGGAAACCAGGAATAAGCACCGGCCCTAATGGTTCAAATGGATTTGAATAAGCAACATTGTTGTAATGAAATGTGCCCATAAAGCAGCTCATGAATGTCAACACAATAGAAAATCATGTATTGTTATTATGCAAAAAAAATTCCAGAATGTTTAATATATCAGAGTATATGATGCTTTTTGACTACAGTATGACATGAAAGTCATTTGAGATAAATCATGTGCAGCTGAAATGAATTTATGAATATATATTGTTTGAAAAATGTAGTTATTTTCTTATTGCATTCATGAGGTTGATGGGCATTAGGAATTTTTGGCCCTTAGACCTCTCCAACCCGACACCCTCGGTTTTCTCAAAATCAGTGGTAATCCACACCATTCAACCCGAGAGACTCTTCACAATTCATTGACTAGCAACCAGCTATTGTTACACCATACACAACACAGGGGTAATCTATACCTTCTTAACTGACAGCATCTTCATAGTTTTATTATTCAGTTCACTTCTTAGCAACCAGCTACTGTTACATTTGTACACAATAGGTCATTCATCTGGGGCTTAAGCCACATAACTGCTGTTCAGTGAAGTGAATCAGATTAGTCCTTGGCTGAGCCTAAATATAAATATGCATTATATGCTTGGGAGGACCTGTAAAACCCATGAATGATTGATGGACCATTCCTCCTAAAGATGCTTATTTCCTCATGGGTGCATTTCTATGTTCATGATTATGAAGTCAAAGTAATTTTTCAAAGTTAAAATGCAAAGTCCCATTTCTAGTTTGGACTTAATCAATGCAACTTTTGAGTTGTAAAGATTGTATTGATTGTGTTATAACAGGGTATAATTGTACAGATCTCTTCCAAACTTTTTCATCCTCATATGTACAAAGTAATATTTCACTTTGGATAAAATAAGTATTCAGTATGTAAGAGCCACAACCAGAAGGAAAGATATATTTTGTTGAAGCCAGTATCCCCATTTATCACCTCTATGATTTGTCGAATGTATGACTTCATGAATACAGATTAGGTGAAACCTACACAGTAAACATTGCAAATCTTTTTGTGTTTTTCACCAATTAACATGTGAAATAGAAGACAAAAGGAGGTTTATACATGGCTTTGATGGGAAGTTACTTTGATGAGTGCTTAGTGCAAGCCACACATCACAAGTTCATGTATCAATTCACTGATGATCAACGGCTCCCATTAATAAGCTGAATGGTCATCAAATTTTGTTGAATCTCATTTACACACTTATTTTATTCAAATGCATTTGTACGATTCCATGTGCCGTGACTGATGTTACAATTTTGGTATTACCCCACCCCCTTTATCCCTGGGACCCACGGAGGGAAAAGTGGGGGATATTCCACGCTCCGTGACTGACATTACAATCATGGAATTGCCCATTTAGTATCTAAAAAAGGTGTTTTTAGTTGGTTTGTTTGATGAGGTCTTAACGGCACCACGACAACGAAGGTCAAATTGTGCCAGAGAGATCAGATCATTCTAGAGGTAAGAAGGAAAGGAAACAGGGGGAGAATGAGAGAAATTCAAGAACAAAAGTCAGAAAGCTGTTTTTAGAAAGGTAATGCATAGGCCTATGAGGAAAGGCTGATCTCTCAGTGTAGTATATTTGTACTTCCACACTGGACCTGGACACCAATGAATCATTAACTTACACTAGGATAGCAGTGTGGTTTGAGATTCAGAAATGACCAGGGCATATACCAACAAAGTCATGTAGCACCTGTGCTTCATCCGATGTTAATGGGAGGAGTATTTAGCAATTCATATCAAGATAATTCATACACAACATAATATATATATTTAGTTCATTTTATTCTGATCGGCTTTGAGGTATAAGGATCCCTGAAAATGGGTTGTGTGTTTTCCAAAGAATTATTTTTGAAGTCTATACTAAATAAGTCTATACTAAATAGGTCTATACTAAATACATTCATAGTAAGCACATTGGTATATTATATAATAAATTTGAATGCTGCATAAGTGTTTTACATATAATTAGGTTTGCTGCTTTTTGATTAAAGATTTGAAATTTATCAAACAATTGTATTTGACTTATGTTTAAGAGTGTAATCATTCATCACTTAACTGAATATTATGCTCGCGATCTGTTTATTTGTTTGTTTGTTTGATGAGGGCTTAATGACACCACAACAACGAAGGTCAAATTGTGCCTGAGAGGTCAGATCATTTTAGAGGTAGGAAGGAAAGGAAACTGGGAGAATGAGAGAAATTCAAGAACAAAAAGTCGGAAAGCTGTGATCGAGAGAGGAGGTGCATGGGTGAAACAAAAACAAAAGTAGAGGGGGTAGAAGAGGAGAATTAAAATGGTTGTAGAGGGAAGCATGATGAAGGAAGGAGATAATTTTATCCGACGGATTTTTCTGGAAGAGCCTTTATAAATATTGTTTGTTTGTTTGTTTGATGAGGTCTTAACGGCACCACGACAACGAAGGTCAAATTGTGCCTGAGAGGTCAGATCATTTTAGAGGTAGTAAGGAAAGAGACCAGGGGAAGAATGAGAGAAATTCAAGAACAAAAGCCAGAAAGCTGTGATCGAGAGAGGAGGTGCATGGGTAAAACTAAAAACAGAGTAGAGAGGGGGTGGAAGAGGAGGATTAAATATGGTTGTAGAGGGATGCATGCTGAAGGAAGGAGACTATTTTATCTGGAGGATTTTTGGAAGAACTCAGCAATTGAGTTGTGGGGAGCGAGAGAAGCTCTGGGAAGGTTGTACAGGGGCAAGCAAGGAGAACGTGTTGGATTGTAAGGATGCAGTGGCAATTGTTACAGAGGGGTTGGGGGAACCAATAAGGAGGTGGGAGTGAGTGAGGTGGGTGTGACCAATTCTAAGACGGGTAATATGAACGTTGTCGATACGAGAAAGGTTGTTGATGGTGGATTTGATCGGGATTGTGGGCTGGATAACATGGAGTTTGTTATCAATTTGGAAGTTCCATAAGGTTTGCCAGCGGTCACGAACAAGAGAAGCGATAAGCGGTTTGATGTCAGAGAGGGTTTTGGGAAAAGGGGAAGGGAGGAGGTTAAGGGCAAGCTTAGCGGCTGTATCAGCCCTGTCATTGCCAGGGATGCCAACATGGCTGGGGATCCAGAAGAAAAGAACACTCTTCCTGCAGAGGGTGGGAGAAAAGAGTTTCCGGAGGAGGAGGTGGCAGGTGAGGTTATCCCATTTAAGATTGAGTAATGAAGTAAGAACAGCCTTTGAGTCAGAGAAAATGGCAAAGTGACTAAGAGGAGAGTACTCAATAAAGTTGAGGGCGAGGAGAATGGCCTTAGCCTCGGCTGAAAAGATGGATGAGTGGTCAGGAAGTCTGCTACTGAGGGTGATGTCTTGGATGATGGCAGCAGCAGCTGTCTTGTTGCCTTCCTTGGAGCCATCAGTATAGATAAAGGTGTAATTAGAGAGTTGGTCTTTGATTTGGTTGTGGAGATTGATGAAGAGATTAGGGTGAGTTTGAGTTTTGTTATAAGTGGAGAGGTCAAGGTGGACAGAAGGAAGGGGGTGGCCCAAGGCGGAAAAGTGGGCCAGGAATAGGTGCCGAGAGTGGCGGGGTTGATGCCAAGTTGAAAGAGGTCTGATTTAATGCGTAAGCTGAAGGGGGCGATAGGGTTTTAGTCCTATCAAAGAGGGAGGAGAAATTGGGGTACCTAATGAGGTTGTAAACAGGGTTCTGAGTGTTGGTGAGGACTCTAAAAGCATAGGAGAGGCTAAGCTTTTACATCTAAGTAGAAAGGGGGTTCGTTGGCTTCAACATGAAGGCTAGTGATTGGGGAGGTCCTGTAGGCTCCTAGACAAAGCCTGAGGGCTTCATTTTGGATGGTGTTAATGTGGTTGAGGTACGAGTTGTGAGCGACACAGTAAACAATATTGCCATAGTCAAGCTTGGCACGAATGGTGAGCCTGAAAATTTTGAGGAGAGCATAGCGGTTCGCTCCCAAGTAGTGTTGGAGAGCAGTCGGAGGAGGTTGAGGGAGCTATTGCATTTTAGTTTCAGGTTGGTGATGTGTGGCTTGTAGGTGAGCTTGGGGTCTAGAGTTAGACCAAGGAACTTTGTGTTTTCAACTTTAGGGATGCGATTCCCATTGAGCACAAAGTTCGGGTTGGGGTGGAGGTTGTTGAAATGACAAAAGTGCATGCAGACTGTCTTGTCTTTGGAGAATCTAAAACCGTTATTGTTGCTCCAGACTTGCAGCTGATTGAGGCTGGTTTGAAGCCTATTTTCAACAATAGGAAAGCTAGGGGAGGAGTAGAAGATGGTGAAGTCATCCACGTAGAGGGTACGTTTGATGCTGGGGCCAAGGTCATTCCCGATGTCATTAATGCTCAGGTTGAAGAGAGTGGGGGAGAGGATGCTGCCTTGGGGGACGCCCTCTTCTTGGGGGGTACGGCTTGGAGAGGGTGTGGCCAATACGAACTTGGAACTGCCTGGGTGAGAGGAAGTTTTGAATAAAGATGGGGAGGTGGCCTCTGAGGCCAATGGTGTGAAGTTTCCGGGTAATGATGTGTATATAGATATACGATTTGTTTTTATTGTTCGTTTGTTGTTGTCACATGTGCCAACTAGTCCGATTAATTTATGACGGTTTAATGGCACCACAACAGCGGGGTCAAATTGTTTCTGAGAGGTTAGAATGTTTCAAGAGGTAGGAAGAAACAAAAACAGGGAAATTGAGAGAAACCCAGGAACTTAAAGCCAGAATGCTGGAATCGAGAGAGGAAGTGCAAAGGTGAAGAAAAAAAATGTAGAGGGAGGGGGGTGGGAGAGAGACCTATAATATGGTTGTAGAGAGAAGATGATGAAGGAAGGAGATAATTTTATCTGGAGGGTTTTTCTGGAAGAGCTCGGCAATCGAGTTGTGGGGAGCGAGGGAAGCTCTGGGAAGTATGTACAGGGGGCAAGCAAGGAGGATGTGATGGACTGAGGTGCAATGGCAATTGTTACAGAGGGGTGGGGGGAGCCAATAAGGAGGTGGGAGTGAGTGAGGTGGGTGTGACCTATTCCAAGGCGGGTAATGTGAACGTTGTCGACATGGGAGAGGTAGTCTGATTTCAGTTGTTTCTACAAAAACGATATTAAGCTTTAAACTTAAATATCTAAACTTAAAAATAAGATTTTTTGAATGCTTTCTTCACATTCTGTTTCTTTTGAAATCCTCTTTGATATAAGATAAGACTTGCTTAACCACTGAACTAATCCTTTAAATTGCTTGCTATAATACACTTCAATTTTCATAGCAGGCCATGTGTGGGTGGGGGTGGTCCTATTCTGACATATCTGTTGGGCAAATGCATTCCGACAAAAGTTTGTAAAGCGAGAATGACAGAAATTTGCAGCAAACAAAGACGTTTTCCGATGCCTTATTCCCAGGCATGTAGCCAGGATTATTCATGGGTGGGGTGGGGGCGTATGCACAGTAATATATCCCAATTTTACTTGGGGAATTATTGCCGGAGAGGTACTGTACATCAGATTTGAGTACCTTGGCGGATGGTGGGTGTTGGTAGTGCGAATGCACCCTATGGACCAGTAACTCCAAACGTTAATGATTACTTTGTTGGAAGTTGGACCAGGTGAATGTAGAGAAGACATTTGCAAGTGGGTGGGAGACATTTTTCAACGTAGTACAAATTTGTTAATTTTCTCGAGCTTAGAACTGAAGGAGCCTCAAAATTGGAAGTTGGGTCTCAAACAATAGATAAATAAATCAATTGATATCTTGTAAAAGTGATTAGAAATGGTGTGAGAACATTTTTTGCTCTTCAAATGTTTTTTCTTCCTTTTTTTTTTTGACCTGAAGAGGCTTATAAAATTTATATTCAATACCATTTTGCCCAAATGTTCCCAATTTGTATTTATTCTCAACCTGTTGTTAACCCAAATGCTTATCTGTGTTCAAAGTTACGCGCTCCAGTCCATAGAGCTTCTCCCCTGGAAATATCACCCACTCACTTTCTCAAGAAAGACACAAATTTTGAATTTGCTTTGTCAAATTATGACAATTATTGAGATAAAATTTCATTGTCTGAGTAATGCTTTACAAATGATAGCAACATGCTGATTGCTTTACTATTTTGGACACACACCATTTCAAACACCAGAAAGAAAAGAAAAAACATCCATTAACAGGCATTATCAGATGGGTTTGCATACCTGCATATCACTCTATAATTTCCCCAAACGGTATATGACTTACGAGTAACATTTCCGTAATAAATGTCTGAAAGCAAAAACGAAGGAATTACATTCGTTTTAAGAAGGCTCATGCTCGAGGTATTTTCTTTCCTCGAAAATTCTTTCTAGCGTATCCTTTATTTACCAATTGTCTCCGTGTAGCAAGTTGCTGCGATTTCTTTCCAATGGTGGGGGGGGGGGTGGCAGGTCGAACCAGACAGTGGTGTAGCCAGCATAGGATTTATATCAGGCTTCATTATTTAGGAGGAAGAAGCATATTCGTCCTCCCAACAAAATTATCGGGGACCAATGTCCCCACCTGCTCCTCCTCCCTACCCCCGGATCGCCATCTATGCGTCTATCTATCATATATATTGTCCACCCTGTCTTCAATCATGAACAATTGGTCCCTATTTTGGCCCACGTATCAAATTAACAATTTTAATATTATCATTTCTTCATTGATGATTTCGTTCCCGTTTCTTATCGACATCTTCAATTATGAAGTGTGAGAACTATCAGAGCATTCACAATTCGTGACAGACGTGAATCGGGTTTTTTTAAATTAAAAAAATGTTTCCATGTCAAATTTCCAACTTCATCTCAACTCAACAGGTGGCGCTGATGCAATTGTTCACTTGGATAGAATTATGGACATGCCTGATCCACACACTATTCATCGTCTCAGCAAAATGAACTGATGAATGCAATAAGACAAGAAATTTCTGAATGAAAGTGATAGTACGTCACGAGCAAAAATAATTTGTAATTTTGATCAATCTTGGAAAAAGTCTTCATGGCCCCTAGCCCTTATTCTCTTTGTCGGCTCTTTTATAAATACATACGTGTTGGATTGTCTGGCTTAGTCCCAGCCCGAGTGTCGGAGCTAGGGGTGACCATGGACCATTTTCCTAATTGAATTCTGTCTCTTAAATGACGAGTAAGGTCTAAATTAAAGCAAACATGAATGTCCATTAAGATATATGTGACCCTAAACTGCAATTTGCTACTTGTTAGACCAACAGCTCCGCCACTGTCGTTACTGCCTAGTTCACAATCAACCCTATTTGCCTTTGTATCAACATTGTTACGAAAATCATCAAAAATTGCTTTAAAAATCTAGGATTTACTATATAACACGAGAACAACATGTTTTTTATTTTATTTGTATGGTTCTATGAACGACTTTACGACAAACAAATCACTTAAACATACACAGCGGCAAGACAGGTACAAGCAGTGGTCGGTTTAGTGCATCGTTTCAAATAATGACCGACTGAGACTGGGTTGCCCGGCCAGGCTGACCGACTTCTTTCGTCTTGGTCCCATGGAATCCGTCTTTTGTGGTGAATCCACTGACGAAGATGCTGGCGACAGGGTATCATCGGGTTCCGACAGATCCCATGTACAAAGGGTATCATCCCACGTTAATGTAACTGATACAAAATGAAGAAAAAAAGTAATTCAGTTTTATCACCTTGAACCTACGAAGCTCTATGAGGGGAAATGGTTTAAAAAAAACCATTACGTACGAACGTGATATTATTACGTACATACGTAATAATATTACGTACGTACGCAATGAAGTATCACGTACGTACATGTATTATCGTACGTACATAATAATACGTACGTACGTGATAATAATACGTACGCACGTAATAATAATACGTACGCACGTAATAATGATACGTACGCACGTAATGATAATATCCTGTACGTACGTGGTGATAATACGTACGTATGTAATGATTTCCACCAACCACGTTATTCGGATCGTCATTGTATACAATACAAATATCACGAGACAGCAATCGCTCTTAAAAGTTTTGCTTTGTTTTAATTTCTTATAAATTACATTTGATTCTACTATTTTTAGGATATTTCCCAGAAATTTAAGGAATACCTTAAAAACCCTGATGGAGGTAAGAAATACTTATATATAAATACTCAAAAACTCTGATGGAGGTAAGAAATACTTATACATAAATACTGCCATCGTAAACACAAGCGGTTTCTGCAACGTATTTCACGGCGTATTTCACCCAGATCGAAGCTGAGATGAAAAATTCGTAATGACTGAATTTGAAAACGCTAAACAAACTAACTCATTGTTTTTTGTTGTGTATGATGAGTCTTCATACCGGGTAAGCCAGGGGCATATCCCCCAATTTTTCCAGGAAAAGGTGCCGTTTTGAAAGTGAAAAGTGCCCCTCAATTACCGTCAAAGGTACAAAACTGGTGGAATGTACGTGCGTATACACACTTTCAATAAAACAGATATGCCAAAAGTGTCCATTTTACTTTTGTTGTTATGGGCTCACTTATTCATATATATGATTAGGCGTAGTAGGCGGGACGTGTATATGACTTTGGAAGTTCTCCTAAGATGTTGTGCCCTCCTTCGGTAGCCTTTAGCACTGGCCCCGATGTCAATCACCCGCCTCCCCCAACAAACGCTGCCGTTTTGACACTTTGTATGAAAAGAAATGGATGAAGGCATAATCTTAATTAGTGAAGGGAGTTGGCATGATGCGATATAAGAGCTCGTTTTAGAAGCCACAGCCAGCGGTGTCGGAACCACGAGGGCAAGGGAGCCAAAGGGCGACGGTGGACAGGTGCCCTTTTGAAAAATGGGGCTGACGTGGCAGGAGGTGTCTTTTTCAGTGGCGGCACTACAGCGGCAAGGGGAAATATTCCCCCATGAGATCCGCTTTGCCCCCACTTCCCCCTCCCAGAAAATTTTGTAACGTGACATATTTTGGTGCTGCCCTTGGTCATCTTTTGAAAGTTGAGGACAGACCGGGGCAGAAGGTGCCCTTTTGAAAGTGATATGAAATTATTCTAGGTCATTCTTGAAACTTGAAAACAAATAGAAATCCACTCACTCATAAATCCTGCATAGTACATAGAAGATGTAACATAGGTTAAATTTAGTATTTATTTGACACCAAGGGCCGTGGTGGGAGAGGGAATGGCCCCAATGATTTACAAAGCCATTAGGCTTTGTAAATTATTTTTAAAAGTAGGCCTTTTACCTATTTTCCCGATGGGAAATTGCCAACATTGGTCCTAATCTCAACCCGTAGACGGGATTTGCCTACCGAAAGTGGGGAAAATATGTGGAAAAAGTCAGAGCGATTGCCGTCTTGTGATTTTCGTACTGCAGTAAATGACGGGCCGAATAACATGGTGGTTGGTGGATATTATTGCGTACGTACGTATTATTATCACTTTCGTACGTAATACCTCATTTACGTACCTACGTACGTACGTACGTACGTGCGTGATATTATCATTACGTACATACGTATTATTATTACGTACGTACGTGACATTATTACGTACGCACGTATTATTATCACGTACGTCATGATATTTCATTGTATACGTACGTGATACTATTACGCCGTAATAAAATTATTTTTTACCATATCCTCTATAGAGCTTCGTATGAACTTATATTAATAGTGAAACACTGAAAAAACGTGATAATTTATTCATCCATTTTTAAATAATACAACAAATCAATTGAGTAATCATTTCTGTCATTTCTATTATTCAATCTCAATTATGTTACCTGTAAAAAGCATGGATTGGTATAATGAATGGATTTGTTTCTTTTCTTTCCTTATTTGATCTGCACCTTTAATAATACTAAACTTTTCATTGAACACAAATAGGCATTTACATATCATTGGTAAAATAAGAATATATTAGTTCCTTTTCATCAAATTGTAAAGATTGGTATCCTGAAGGCAATGAAAAATGGTGCCCGAGAACAAAGAAGTGGTGCCCAAGAACAAAGGGTGCCCGAGAACAAAGAAGGGGTGCCCGAGAACAAAGAAGGGGTGCCCGAGAACAAAGGGTGCCCGAGAACAAAGAAGTTCCAGAGAAGAAAGAGGTGCCCGAGAAGAAAGAGGTGCCCGAGATCAAAGGGGTACCCGAGAACAAAGAGGTGCCCGAGAACAAAAAAGGGGTGTCTGAGAACAAAGAAGGGGTGCCCAGGAACAAAGAAGGGGTGCCCGAGAACAAAGAAAGTGCCCGAGAACAAGAAGGGCTGCCCGAGAACAAGGGGTGCCCGAGAACAAAGAGGGGGAACCCGGGAACAAACGAGTACTCTAGAACAAAGGGGTGCCTGAGAACAAAGAGATGCCCAAAAACAAAGAGGGGTGCCCGAGAACAAAGAGGGGGTGCCCGAGAACAAACAAGGTTCGATAAAGGGTGCACGAGAACAAAGAAATGGTGGTGCCCGAGAACAAAGGAGTACCCGGGAACAGATCAGTCACGAGACACGAATGCTCACCCAGCTGATGGTTTTCCATGATTAGCATATCCTGAACTATTCCATTTGGTCGCATCATCTTGCCGACCTGAACCAGAGTTTTCTGCCGCCAAACGGCAATGCCGCCAAATGTTCCAGCATGACCAGTAATCAGCTCTTTCATTGGTTGATACCACTCGACGCATGTGACCTGTAATTTTAAATTAGTTTATAGTTATTGAATCATATGGGAATTTGTGTTAAAATTGATGCCATTTATGTCGAATGCTTATATCATTTGTCCTTTTCTTGGCCTGGCTGTCAAGATTTACGCTTGGTGGAAAAGCAACTGCCTTTTTTTAATTTTTTTATCAAACAGGAAAATCCTTCTTTTTGTTTATTTCATTAAAATTTCCGAAGCCTTCCTTATATTGGAGATCAATGGCGTATGAAGAAATTTATTTCGGCAGGGGGGGGGGGGCTAAAAGTTTCAAATTTCAAATCTGGCTACCCCATTTTACGCTTGCAACCGGGTGTATTTGGTAATTATTAAAATCAAATTTATAACAAAAGGAGGTACCCTTCAACCTCCCAATTTTGAGACTAGGGGATAAACCTCCCCCGCCCAGCGCCCCTCCCCCTCTCCGTTTCCTACGCCTATGATTGAGATAGAACATCCATTTAAGGTACGAAATTGATCGCATGACCATTGAATCCTATGAATATTGTGGATTTATGGACATGTGGGACAACCCACTGGGGAAAAACTCCCTTGCCTCAGGCGCAGTCACTGACACTTAACTGTACAGGCCCAAATGGAAGGGGGAGCAAAGTGGCAACACATCCCCTCCCTCCATGAAAAATCCTGACTGAAAGCTTGTTATATGCTGTCGATGAAACTTTACTCATGCGTATTCCCAAGTACGTATTTCAAATTCATTTGATCCCCAATCTTAACAACACAACCCATGTATTTCGCGACTTTTAGAAGTTTGACGCTCCATTATTGTCACCGGAACAAAACACGTAGGTCCCTAAGCTAATTAGTTTAGTATACGAATCAATTATTTCGAAACAAATTTTCCTTGATGATTAAGAATATACAACTTTATATGATGTCCATATTGATCATGAAGTCATGAATAGAGACAGATCAGATTTCAGTGTAATTTGTAAATGAGAATTCTATATACCTCTGCTAGTACATCTTTGCCCTTGAGTTTGCGGCCACTCACAGAATCCCATATTTGAATCCGGCCCTTTAGAACTGCTTCGTTTTCTTTTCCTCCACAGGCGAGAATATGTGGCTCCCACGGACACCACGATAACGCCTAGGAAGATCAGAACATCAGTCTATACTTTATAACGGCCCGTATCTGGACATCATTTAATTCTTCCATTGATACTCCCAAATGCCAAGTTTGAAAGAAAACGATGAAATTGGGAAAATCTTTACTCGAAAATTATCTTTCGGTAATTATAGTTACATAATTCATTCAATACACATTCAGTTTCAGCAGGTCTGTAGCCAGGAATTTGAAGGGGATTCGTGTTTCGTATAAACAAATATAGGGGCAAAAAATCTTGCGATTCCGGGTGCTTATCATATTTTAGATTTCAAAAGGGCACTTTCTCAACGAAGGGGGCTCAAGAATTTGAAAAGGGGGTTCGTTTTTTCGTTTGGAAGGGCAACAAACCTTGAAATTCCGGGTGCTAATTAAATATTTAGATTTCAAAAGGGTACTTTCTCAACAAAAAGGGGTTCGTTCGCTCCGACGAACCCCTGGCCACGGGGTCTGGTTTCAGTTTTGTTGAACTTCATCCTTCCAGGCAATTCAGTATTTCCAGTCCAGCTGAACAAATTGCAGAAACAAACTGAAGATTAAAAATCTTTTCCAAGAATTCTTCCTTTATTTCTACATATGACACAATAACATGTCCTCAAAACATCGAACACGAACACTTATTCTGTTCATATCGGATTGAATTATCGTCCATTCCTCCGACACCCATTTTTTAAATCCAGCCACAGTTCTCTCTCCCGCATGGACGGTTACCATAGCGAAGGGTGGGGATTTGCACACATCATGGCGTAGCTACACTTTCTTGGAGACAGGGGGTAAAATAATTTGTAAAAATACAAATCTAAGCTAAACCCACCCCCTACCCCGTTTCCTCCTTTTGAACACGTTGAGCAGTCCATTACACTCTTTCACTCCAATCTGCCAATCTTCATTCGGAACCAATCATTAGTTTTTCGGTCCGTCCAGCTCACCCGCAGTACCCTTCGCCACACCCACATCTCAAAAGCAGTTATCCTTCTCTCATCATCTTTTCTCAGCCTGTCCAACTCTCATAACCGTAAAGAGCTGTGCTCCATACCAGGGCTACAACCACTTTCTTCTTTAACTGGAGGCTTATGCGATTTGACAACCAAATGTTTATAAGTTCGGCTGTTACAGATCTTGCTTTCGCTAGCCGAATGCGGATCTCAATGGCTGATGGCTAGTCCATACTTATCAGTTTATAGTGGAGCTTAAATAGTTGAAGCTATCCTCACGAGTCAATCGTGTTTCACACAGTTTTACAGGTTCATCATCATTGCTGTTCCAGGCCATCACATGTGTTTTTGCTTCATTAATCAACAAACCAACTCATCCAGCTCCGACTTCATTTTCCGATAACCTATAGTGTCATCATGTGTGACGAATGTTAGACACGCAGCGGCCACCAATTACACAGCCCCTTCTATCTGGCATCTTACTCTCAACCTCGCGCTTGATTTTCTCCCCAATCAGGTTAAAAAATATAGGTGGCAACAAACATCCTTGACGGATGCTTCAAACGTCCTTAAGGGATGCTTCAAACTTCATTGACGGATGCTTCCTAAAAACAAAAACGGATGCTTCCTAAAAACAAATCTTGACGTTCACCTCCGTATCTTGGTCCAAAAGTGAAGATGTTTTGGTTCAAAATGAAAGATTTTTGGTGTAAACTGGACAGCATAGTTGGAAGTTTTGAAACCAACTTAACGATAATTCAGTCGATGCGAATGAAAAAATGCCAACACTTATCTACTAACCATTTTATACTTCATGCAGTTACTAATACAAGTTGAGATTTTGATGGGAGGGCTACGACACGTTTTAGAGGCCTAAGCCCTTAAAAGCTACCCCGAGATATATGCCACTGCCATTACCCATGCCCTCATGAGTTCGAATATCAGCTTTCTGTTCAGACGTTGGCTATTTACGAAATATTTGACAAGAGAAATTCATAGATACCATAACAGGTCCTTGGTGTGCTTTGAATTGCATTTCAGCTTGATCCGGCTTCCGCTGGTCCCAGACCGCAACATTACCTTCCACATCTCCACATGCAAGTCGCTGACCGTCAGTCGAAAATCTTAAGGACAAAACTAAGTCCCCATCAAAATAGTATCGATGGGATGGTCTGAAACCCACTCGGACATCGTAGAGGACTACTTTGCCTTTGGAGATTCCACTGTATGGGAATGAAAGAATGGAACATTCGGTGGCGAAACTATACAAGAGTAGTAAAATTCCCCTTGATTCTCGCAGATTTTTAATTTTGGTTATAACTTATGGTGATATTGCCTAGAATTAAGACATAGGCCTATCTTTCTCAAACGTTTTCATAAAATTTGGAAAACTAGAAGGCGAACGGAGCCTGATTGGATATACAATGCACCCGAGGTGTCGCCAAGGTGTCGCCAAGGTGTCGCCAAAGTGTCGTCAAGGTGTCGCCAAGGTGTCGCCAAGATTCCCCCAAAAAATGAAGACTATAGCTTTTCGAATAGGTCAAAATTGCAATTCAAAACCCTGGTTTGGTCAATTTTGCAAAGTTAAATATTTAATACTTGGGTGGTATTTGCAACAGCTTAAAAGGTGTGTAATATCCATATATTATCCATGTGCGGAAAAGTTTGTTTACATGGCACAACTCTCTGACGATGGAACTTACCAAGCAAGACCAGATTGATCGGTCCAAGCCAGAGCGTAGGTTTGGTTATCATTATCGATAGTTATGATCTCGTACTGCTTGTCAATATCATAGATCTAAGAAGTGAAAATGATGAGACTCGCATTTAGAAATGATCGGTATCACCTATAAAACAAAAGCAGAAATTGTATATCGTACTGTCCTATAGTTTATTAAACGTGTATGGTTATAACTTGATAACAGGACTTTGGGTTATATATATATGATCACATGACATCCGAACATTATTATCGGGCATATCCGCACCTACTTGCACTTTATTTGGGCAATGGTGAAATAATTCAAATAAAACGTTGCCGAGGAGGACATTTGAGTTTCCACTTTACTCAGTTAATCTACGACTATTAACCAATACCGCCTCTTCATGTACAGGCCTGCTGTTTCGGCCCCATCTCGTAGTTTGTCGGAAACCTTAAGCAGTGCTGCTGGGCTTTGGAATCTGAGAGAACGTATACCTTCATTCATATACACATGTTTTCGGTAGTGGTTTGATATTCTATAAGGGATGGAACTCAACTTTGGATAGCATGTCCCACCTGGTACCCCTAGCTATGCCAAAGTCGCAGAAAAGCTCTTTCAGTCACAAACAATATGCTATTTTTGCATCATCTATAGGCTACATGTTCAGTAATCGACTAACCTGTATACAGTCATCAGCTTGATCCAGTGACACGGCGAGGAGTTCACCCTCCTCACACAAAGCTATGGAAAGCAAATCTGCCGTGTCGGAACAACACATCTGGTTTAAAATAGGCGAATCGAAGGCACTCGTGTTCCAGATAAATACACCGTTTTTCAAGGAAGCAGCCATCCTTTGTCTTGAGTAAGTCAGGACATTGGCAACTAAGGGTGAGAGAATACGATGGCTGGTTAGGATAATAAGCATTACTTTTTTTTCTCCATCTTTTTGTATGATTTTAACCTCATAGTAGCGTCTTGTTATATAACATTCTTGGCACAATGGGGGAAGGGGGCGGGGGGCACAACAGTGGTTATACGATTACTAAACTTTTCCTCTTTTATTCTAATCACCCCAATTCACCAATGTCTTGTCTTAAAGTCGGCCTACAATGGGTAACAATGAGTCAAATGCAACTTACATGGATTCCTGCTAACACCTGGTGCGTGACGAACAATTTCGGGTTTTTCCGGGAGACGACGATTAAAGCTACTAAAGGTGGTTCCTCCAGAAGAATTTTTCCAAATTTCGCGTTGAAAATTTCCCCACTTGCTGCAGGCAGTAACGTGTAAATAATCTCATTTAAAAAGGGTAGAATTGAGAGTTTGAGACACGCAATGATTATAACGTGCAATGAAAAAAATATGTCATTTTCCCTTTGAATTTAATCATTGTCTCGCTGTGAAGCAGGATGAAGAGACATAAGAAGCATCCTGTCGTCGTCGGCATCGTCGTCCACAAATATTTAACATAAGCTCATAACTTAAGTTATGATGGTGCACATTCATGTAACTTGGCGCAACGGTAGAGGACATTGGTACTGTACAAATGAGCATGATTGGGGGTTGTGTGTGCATACTAATGAGCTTATTTGCATAACAATGAAAATATTTGTATCTTTGATATCTCTTAAATTAAAGTGGATGTGGGGATTTTGTTTGTACAAATGATCACATATATATATATATATATAATATATATATATATATATATATATATATATATATATATATAATATATACATATCTATATATATACATATCTATATATCTATATATATCTATATATATCTATATATATCTATATATATCTATATCAATCTATATCTATTATATCTATCTATCTATATCTATCTATATCTATCTATCTATCTATATATATATATCTGGATATATCTATATATCTATCTATATATCTATATATCTATATATCTATATATCTATATATCTATATATCTATATATATCTATATATCTAACGTATATATGCTGGATATATATATATATCACTGGTTGCAGACCCACTGGGAATATATATATATATATATATATATATATATATATATATATATATATATATATGTAATGAAAATATGTATATCTATGATATCTCTTAAACTGAAGTGGGTGTGGGGTTTTTGTTCACACAAATGATCATATATGTGAAGTGCACGGTCTACAATCTAAAGTGGGTAGGGGGACACTTTTTTCGTAATCTATGTTACGTGCAAAACACATACATTGTTACTAATTGTAAAATGAGAAAATTAAAAATATATAGCGAGACTTACTAAGTTCACATTTCTAGTTATATTATACATCGATATATATTGTGCCTTTTGCCGGGGCTTCAAGCGTTAAATTCAATTTAGCCACCTAATAAGTTATCTTGCAGCCAGACGAATCGGCACACAGTAACTTGGACTTGACTGGGACAGGACGGGAAGTGAATAAACACCTGGTTTTCAGGTTTTCACGCTTCTGGCACTTAATTATACCAGACAGGTGAACTTATCTGACAGTCGAACTTTCGACGAATCTGTATTTCAACAAACCGTTCGAAACTACAAACGGAGATAAGAAATTTCGACAACCCCCTCCCCCCTCCCCCCATCCCTTTCTTCCTCCCCCGCTTCCAGTTAGATACGGGCATGGTGGGTGCAAAGGTGCGAAAGCTATAACACACTTGTGACTATTAATGTAATATTTATTACAATGGTGGTCGTTATTACAGTGGTAGTCTGGTATTTATTATTATAGTGGTCGTTATTACAATATCTTGCATCCAGTCAGAAATTGCTCTTAAGGCGCTTTACAATAAAAAATTGCTCTAAGGTGCTTTGCAATAAAAAGACGTACAAATTTAAGAAAATATACAGATATATAAATTGTATATGTAAATATGATAATGGTAAAAAAGGGTAAAAGAGGGCATATGTACAATAAATATGTGTAAAATTAAAAAAGGATTGATAAAACCGACATCAGAAATAGTATAAAAGCACGATTAACAGAAAGTAGATCTAAAAAGAAAGGTTTTAACAAGTTTCCTAAAATTATCCATGTATTTGGCACACTTGGCTTCATTAGATAAATTATTTCACAATGTAGCAGCTGAATGATCAAATCGCCTGTTTCCGTACGTAGCAGTTTTGATGACAGGTTTTGGAAGTAATGACTTGGATTCTGATGAAAGAGATCGAGTTGGTTGGTATTTATGTATTAAATCAGTGGGGTAAACAGGGGCTAAATCAGTGGGGTAAACAGGAGCTAAATCAGTAAGATAAACAGGGGCTAAACCATTTAGTGCATGTATATGTATATAGAAGGATTTTATAACTGGACCTGCAATGAATGGGCAACCAATGTAAGTCACGTAAGCAGTCCGGTAGCATGCCTATTAATGGGAACATAAATGTTCCTATTAATGGGAACATTTTGCTACATGGAAGCCGCCATTTTGTGATTTTTTCCATGATCCTGTGCTTTCCTAACGTTAAAGCCTTATGCAATGTTACATTTTTTAAATTTGAAATACGTCTGGGGAAAATATCTTTTCTAGGGGGAACTTAAAACTGATGAAAATACCTTCATTACTGTCATGGCTACAACTTTTCCATTCCCATTTGAAAATTCAAATGTTTTTCAACACAATGATATTTAATATTTCAAATACATAAGTTAAAAACTATGTCATTTTATTGCAACATCTGAACAATATGGCTAAATGACTTCATTATTTTCGTGTGTTATAAATAGGCATGCTTCCGGACCGGGTAAGATAGGTGTAATGTGTCCAAGTCTACGAGTGAGACCATGGAAGCAGTCTCTTCTGCTTCCATGGTGAGATTTACCATCCGTGCAGCGCAATTTTGCACGCGCTGAAGGCGGGCGGTGAGATTATGAGGCAGACCGTATAGTAGGGCACTGCAGTAATCCAATTGTGATGTCACAAGGGTATGGATAAGCGTCACCAGTTACGGTATATACCTCCTACTTTTGCCAATATTTCGAATCTGCCAATAACAGGACTTACAGATAGAGTTAATTTGGTTTGCCATAGTAAGATTATGCACACCCAAATTCTTTACGTGGGGAACAGAAGGTATGGTGTGTAAGGTCCCATATTTATACATAAGTCTTGAATAGCATTACCCGAAAATTTGGGTGTAAATACAAGGAATTCAGCTTTGTCTTGTTTTTGTTTGTTTGATGAGGTCTTAACGGCACCACGACAACGAAGGTCAAATTGTGCCTGAGAGGTCAGATCATTTTAGAGGTAGTAAGGAAAGAGACCAGGGGAAGAATGAGAGAAACCCAAGAACAAAAGCCAGAAAGCTGTGATCGAGAGAGGAGGTGCATGGGTAAAACTAAGAACAGAGTAGAGAGGGGGTGGAAGAGGAGGATTAAATATGGTTGTAGAGGGATGCATGCTGAAGGAAGGAGACTATTTTATCTGGAGGATTTTTTGGAAGAACTCAGCAATTGAGTTGTGGGGAGCGAGAGAAGCTCTGGGAAGGTTGTACAGGGGCAAGCAAGGAGAACGTGTTGGATTGTAAGGATGCAGTGGCAATTGTTACAGAGGGTTGGGGAACCAATAAGGAGGTGGGAGTGAGTGAGGTGGGTGTGACCAATTCTAAGACGGGTAATATGAACGTTGTCGATACGAGAAAGGTTGTTAATGGTGGATTTGATCGGGATTGTGGGCTGGATAACATGGAGTTTGTTATCAATTTGGAAGTTCCATAAGGTTTGCCAGCGGTCACGAACAAGAGAAGCGATAAGCGGTTTGATGTCAGAGAGGGTTTTGGGAAAAGGGGAAGGGAGGAGGTTAAGGGCAAGCTTAGCGGCTGTATCAGCCCTGTCATTGCCAGGGATGCCAACATGGCTGGGTATCCAGAAGAAAAGAACACTTTTCCTGCAGAGGGTGGGAGAAAAGAGTTTCCGCAGGAGGAGGTGGCAGGTGAGGTTATCCCATTTAAGATTGAGTAATGAAGTAAGAACAGCCTTTGAGTCAGAGAAAATGGCAAAGTGACTAAGAGGAGAGTACTCAATAAAGTTGAGGGCGAGGAGAATGGCCTTAGCCTCGGCTGAAAAGATGGATGAGTGGTCAGGAAGTCTGCTACTGAGGGTGATGTCTTGGATGATGGCAGCAGCAGCTGTCTTGTTGCCTTCCTTGGAGCCATCAGTATAGATGGAGGTGTAATTTGAGAGTTGGTCTTTGATTTGGTTGTGGAGATTGATGAAGAGATTAGGGTGAGTTTGAGATTTGTTATAAGTGGAGAGGTCTAGGTGGACAGAAGGAAGGGGGGTGGCCCAAGGATTTGTCTTGATTTTAAGTTTTAAACAATTCACCTGCATCCAACTGACTATATCTGAAAGGCATGCTTGGAGTTTTGATGATGCATCCTCCCATGAGTAGGTGAGGGCATATAATGTCTCCCTCTAACAAATGTTTCATAAAATACCGAATGTTATGCTGGTGTTTTTTCATCAGCACACCGTAACTAGCTCTCGTGGAAGGACAGCACGCTCGACTATTCGAAGCTAGTATAGAGAATGGGCTTATTGACTAATTCAGGGAAGTAATTGCAGGAATAGGGCTATTACGAGCAGATGATTTCAAATTACTTGAACTTTGAAGGATGCACTTGCATTTTATTTATTTTTACTACAAACTTAAAAATATCACACATACTTTCTAAATTGGAAGTTGAATTACGATCTAGGATATATTTTTGGGAATGTGTAGGAGTTGGGGAGTTACGGTCCCAGCTTTTTTAAGAAAGAAAGAAAAAAAAAAAAAAAGCTCAAGGTTGCTGATCTCACCCTTAGCTCAAAAACGTGTGAAAGCTAGCACTTTATCTAACTAAAACACTTCTTTTAGTTCTATTTACTGAACCACAAAGAAAGGAGAGGCTTTGACTTGTCAATGTCAATAAAAGATCAAAATATTACAAAGCACGCTTGTGGTGTGATGCAATTTTTTTAAGGCATTTACATACCAAACTACCCTTTATTCATCTTAAACCATTCTTGATAGCGGAAAACAATTTGTCTGTTAATTTTCATTATATAACCCACCCCTCCCCAATCCGTAACTCCCCAACTCCTACACATTCCCAGAAATATATCCTAGATCGTAATTAAACTTCCAATTTAAGAAAGTATGTGTGTCAAGTAGCATGAAAAATGTGCAAGAGTGTACAAATGTGCAACATTAAATGTGATTAAATGTGCAACATTAAATGTGCAACATTAAATGTGCAACATTAAATGTGCAACATTAAATGTGCAACATTAAATGTGCAACATTAAATGTGCAACATTAAATGTGCAACATTAAATGTGCAACATTAAAGCAAAATATGAAACAATATTGTTTATATGACAAATAAACATTCCCCTCACCGCTAATAATGCACCTTCCAGCCTGCAGTCCCCCATGCCATCCCAACCCCTAGTCCCAAATGTCCTCCCACTACATGCAATCACACCTGAACACCAGATCTGTCATTCCACCATATGCATGACCAACATGCCATCACAACTGAAATCCAGATGAAACGCCACCACATGTCCCACACCCATTCTGTCCAACATGACAACCCATCCTGATCAACCACCCTGTCCAGCATGCCATCCCATTTTCTGTCCCACATACCACACCACCCTGCCCCACATGAAATCCCACTCTCATCCTAATTCCTACATCTACTTATCACCGCGTCATTTTCCACCCAACATCCCACTTATTGTTTAATTTCTTTCCATACCCAAGACACCTAATTTCAAATTATTTTGAGGCGAGGAATCTTTTGTTTAGATTTTTATTCATCCCAAGACTAATACTTTAATTGCTATTCATGTCAGGATTATCAATATCATAACAAACAACAAAGTCATCCAAAAACTTTGACCAACAATAAAGACAAACTTTAACCGGACGCCAACGCCGACCCGGACGCCAACGCCGAACCCCGACGCCAGGCAGCCAGGGGTAGTAGAATAGCTTCAATAGTTAATTCTCACTCTTTTCGAATATTCAGCTAAAAATTATAAGATGCCATTCTCTCTCTTTAAAAAAAAGTAAAATAAAATAAACATTGGCAAAAATCTCACCTTGGCTTTTGGTGCGAGTGCGGGTCTGACGTATTATTCCGTCTATGTTTGGTAATAGTTTTTTCTTGTGTGTGATTGGTTCAACTCCAGAATAAGAAAACCGGCGATTAGCTACTGGATCTTCGAGCTGGACTGACTGGAAAAAACAAAAATAAACACGACAGAAACCTTATGTACCATATCAGATGGAGATATTTTTATACCCCTGTGGTTAAATTTTGATGGGGGCCATAGTCTTTTTGAAGGAATCTGGAGTTGAGGGAGGAAGGTGGGAGGGGGGGGAGCGGGGGGCAAAACATGCAAAAGGAATGTGTCATCTCTACACAAAATCAGCGGCGTAGGAAGATATTTTACATTTGAAAAGGAAGGGGGACCAAATTGTATTTTCGTCTCAACAAGCCTAGAAAATATACGAGTTCTTATGTTAAAACTATTTTTTAAGAAAGGGTCTTAAAATTATTGGAAATTTTGGCAACATTTCTAAAAATTTACAACAACAAAATCCAGAATATTTAAAAAACTTTGCAAAAATTGAAGAAAATTTCATAAAAATGAAGCAAGCCTTCCAATAATTGAAGAAAATTTTCAGAAAATTAAGCAAGTTTCCAAAATATAAAAGCAAATTTTTTCAAAAAGGAAGGAAATTTTCCAATAATTGAAGAAAATTTCTATAAAATTTCGCGAAAATTGAAGAAAATTTCGCAAAAAATAAAGAAAATTTCACAAATGAAAAAGAATGAAGAAATTTGAAGGAAATGTTAAAGTTTTTCAGAGACACTTAGTCTACCTACTGTGGTGTAGCGGTTATCATACATGTTTGCAGACCACGAGGCCCTGGGCTCAAGCCTGGGTTGGGTAGACACGCCAGTGCACCACAACTGGTTATCAAAGGCCGTGGACATTGACGTGGTTGTCGATGTTATGTATGTCCGTACGTCGTACCTGTGTTCTCGTCCGGGTCGTATTAAGCCGTTTCGTGATAGCATTGTTACTATCATAACCGATTACGCAGGTGACGACCCCGTCATTGTAATTGTGTGTTCACTCGTCGTCGTCGTCAGATATCATATATGCGATTTAATTAAACATTATGACATTTCACATCTCTACCTTACAAAGTTCGGTGCTCAAAACTCATATCGTCAACATCATGCCAAGTCGGGAAGGCATGGTTTCGATTTCTAGCCAAGTCGGGCATGATTCCGATAAATTTAAAAGGTACATACGAAATGTTACATCTCTGCCGGACTAAAATCGGTGCCTAAGTACCGGTATCATATTGTTAGCATCATGCCGAGTCAGGAAGCCATTATGACCCTGATATCTAGCAGAGTCGGCAAGATTGAGATAAATCACCGATTCAAACTGTACATTCAACCTGACATTTCACATCCCTGCCCGACTAAGGTCTGTTCTCCAGCCCCCTCCCCTCCCCCTCGTTCCCCTGCAAACCCCGCATCGTACCGTGACGGCCATAGGAGGGGAGGAGCCGCAAATCAAATTTGCCTACCAAAGGTGTGGGGAGTTGGAAATCACAAAATTACACAAGATACAAACAACATACCATACAGGATATAGAATAGTACAAACAGGGGATAGAGCTACTAAAGGGTCACCCCATATATGCCCAAAGAGCTAGAAACGGGCAGTTCCTTTGTTGCCAACCTTCATCTCATCACAACATAACGTAGATTATTTTTTGCACGTTCGTGTCTTTGAGGATATATTAAGTTTATTCTGAAGAGTTTAATACCGGTTGTATATATTTTACTGTTTACCTTGAATTGTTCTTTCAACACACATATAACTTTATCCGTGTTGTCGCTGCTGTTGAATTCCCGGAACGTAGTCATTTTGTTAGCACTGTCAAACCCCGAATCATCCAAACGGGTGCTTTGAGAGGGCGATACTGAATCTTTCAGAGTTTCTTTAGACGCATTTTGAGGTCCCATTTTTGACGACTTGCAACTCTTTCGTCCAGATAACTTCTCACCACGTAATCGTCCGTCATTGTAGGTGCCTTTCTCTGCCGCTAACTATAGGACTTTCTCTCCAAACTCGTCAGCACCAAATCACTCGGCTGGCATTACAGTCGTGATTAAGATAATACTAACTAAACCCTATCAAATCTGTGTTGTATTATGTAATTTCTCTGGCTTTACTTTTGTTTTACATACCTTGCCATTGAAATTGAACTCCTCCTTTATAAACAAGCATATTTTACATCCTTTTTCAGACTATCTGTAAACTTTAAGCTCAAACTGAATGGATTCCAAAATATTTAGCTGGTGCACATATATTTGCATACATTAGCCGATAACAAACAAGTATATGCTGGCGACAGTTAACTGTTAATTTAGTGTAGAGGATATTGACCTTCATCAAAAACCGTCATGACCTGTCACCAAATATTGTTTTCACTTTATATAAGTGCCCACTACCCCCTCCCCCTCCGTTCCTACGAAAAACCTAAGTGATATGAAATTAAGGGTATTTAAAGGATTAATTCAGTGGTCAAGTACGTCTATCTTATATGAAAGAGGACTTCAAACATGTAAAATGAAACAAAATGGTAAAGAAAGCGTTAAAAAATGTTATTCCGTTCACAAAGATATTCAAGTTTCAAGCTCTTTCTTATCTGTCAGTTTGTGTAGAAATGACTGGTGTAGTAAGTCTGCTATAAACATTGGCGTCTTCAGTTGACAGTGATCTACGAAACTTTGTCGAAGATCCATGTGTCATGCACTGGTTAGCTTATTTTTGAAAGGTTGGTCCCGCCGAATTAAAGCTTAAAAAGGGGTTATCTGAAAAATCAAAAATTGATGTTGATGTACCACAAGGTGGCCCTTTGTCTGCCTTACTATTTACAATCTACACTGATGAAATCAGATCAAATTCCAATTGTTCAGTTATCAAAAACGCCGATGATACTGCTATTTTGGGTAGAATTTCAAAACATTCATGTACTGAAGGCCTTGCCAATTATGAGTCCTTCGTATCTAATGTTACCATGATTTGTGATAGAAAAAATGACTCTCAAATTCCCAAAAATCAAACGAAATGGTTTTCAAAAATATTAACATTAAAACACAAAGGTTTTATTTCAGCAAAGTTAAAGAAAACCGTAATAAACGGTTCAGAAGTAAAACGCAGTGATCAGACAATGTACGTGGGAGTTTGTATAGATAATAAACTTAATCTTTCTTGCCATGTTTCCAGAGTTCTAAGAAAGATTTATTTTATTGTTTTAACTTTATCTTATATTGTACCACTATTTTAAGCTTGACTGTGCATATGAATGTTTTTAATATTTACATTTTACCTCAGATACTTTATGGTGCACCGGTTTGGTATCACTTCCTACTTGCCAAAGATCAGAAAAGACTTAAAGCTTTCTTAAAACATTGTGCCAATATTTTTAGACTCGATTGTAATATTCTCATAAATCAAGTAAACAATTCAGCAACAAAGGAATTTGAAAGACTTGCCCATATCATTCAGTGAAAAATGAAACAGCACCCTCTGCACTCTGATCTGATGTCACTTCTTTAAAAGGCCAATTATAATCTAAGAAATAAGGCAATCACACCCAAGTTTATAAATGTGCGTTACATGAATTATTTTGTGTATGGAGCGGCTCGTTTCATCCAGGGAATGCCTTTACAAAACTTACTCTAAATTGACATATTTTCTCAACGTTTTATCATATATGTATATGTTATAAATCTTAATGTATTTAGATATTTTTGTTTGTTTTCTCATTTTTATGTATCATGCATATATTTTTACCTTTATTAGATTCAGTTTTACTACTTGTTTGACATATCCCATGGTTTTTAGACTAAAAAAATCGCAGAACACAATATGATAGATTACATAAAGATTTTGAAGAATCTGAAGCTATGACATCACAACTAGTCTGATTTCAGTCGTTTCAACACAAATGATACCCACATTTCAACTTAAATATTTCCTTAACGGAATAAGATTTTAGAATGTTTTCTTCCCTTCTTTTGAAGTCCTTTTTTCATTTAAGATTTGCTTAACTAATCCTTTAAAATGGAGCAGACCGGGTTCATGCATGAACACTGAAAAACGTTTAAATTTGTAAAAGAACTGAAAAAATAAAAGACAATATGGTGCTTAAAGGTATATGTACAGGTAGATATTTTATGTGCACCAGAAAGGGCCTGAATGTCTGCAAAAGTTGTGATGTATGAAAGAGAGGACAGCTCAAAATTCTGAACAAAATTTTTTGAATTTTGTCCTAAATTTCAGTCATTGGAAATTCTCAGACTGTATTCTTTTGCTAATTTTTCATTGAGGGTATAATGCAGATGCAATACGTCTTCCTTATTCAATGGCTTCCTTTCAAATACAATTGATAGAGGATTGAAAAAGCTAACATAAGTTGTCGGGTTGTGATGTAACCAAATTTCAATAGAATTAGCATAATTTATTATAAGACCAAGGACATTGTGTGAAAGGTCCTTGGTCTGTTGGTAAAACTTTACAATTCAAAATACTAATTTGGATGAAACTTCTTTTCATCTATTTTCAGGATATTTTCTAATAATTAAAGCTCAAGTTGTTGCTACCTGTCCATAGACTGATAGATCTGTAACTTAGGTTTCTTGAATAATCTGCCAAAACTAAATTTGCTTTAAGATTTTACACTTACTCAAGTTACCTATGCTGACACTATCATCTGAAAAATGTGTACAGTGTAACAGGGACAGGTTGCGCCAATACATTGGGTTCTATCTGTCGATAATTGAAACTTGCATAGTTCTTCTTCTTCTTCTTCTTCTTCTTCTTCTTCTTCTTCTTCTTCTTCTTCTTCTTCTTCTTCTTCTTCTTCTTCTTCTTCTTCTTCTTCTTCTTCTTCTTCTTCTTCTTCTTCTTCTTCTTCTTCTTCTTCTTCTTCTTCTTCTTCTTCTTCTTCTTCTTCTTCTTCTTCTTCTTCTTCTTCTTCTTCTTCTTCTTCTTCTTCTTCTTCTTCAAATTCTTCTTCTTCTTCTTCTTCTTCTTCTTCTTCAAATTCTTCTTCTTCTTCTTCTTCTTCTTCTTCTTCTTCTTCTTCTTCTTCTTCTTTCTTCTTCTTCTTCTTCTTCTTCTTCTTCTTCTTCTTCTTCTTCTTCTTCTTCTTCTTCTTCTTCTTCTTCTTCTTCTTCTTCTTCTTCTTCTTCTTCTTCTTCTTCTTCTTCTTCTTCTTCTTCTTCTTCTTCTTCTTCTTCTTCTTCTTCTTCTTCTTCTTCTTCTTCTTCTTCTTCTTCTTCTTCTTCTTCTTCTTCTTCTTCTTCTTCTTCTTCTTCTTCTTCTTCTTCTTCTTCTTCTTCTTCTTCTTCTTCTTCTTCTTCTTCTTCTTCTTCTTCTTCTTCTTCTTCTTCTTCTTCTTCTTCTTCTTCTTCTTCTTCTTCTTCTTCTTCTTCTTCTTCTTCTTCTTCTTCTTCTTCTTCTTCTTCTTCTTCTTCTTCTTCTTCTTCTTCTTCTTCTTCTTCTTCTTCTTCTTCTTCTTCTTCTTCTTCTTCTTCTTCTTCTTCTTCTTCTTCTTCTTCTTCTTCTTCTTCTTCTTCTTCTTCTTCTTCTTCTTCTTCTTCTTCTTCTTCTTCTTCTTCTTCTTCTTCTTCTTCTTCTTCTTCTTCTTCTTCTTCTTCTTCTTCTTCTTCTTCTTCTTCTTCTTCTTCTTCTTCTTCTTCTTCTTCTTCTTCTTCTTCTTCTTCTTCTTCTTCTTCTTCTTCTTCTTCTTCTTCTTCTTCAAATTTCTTCTTCTTCTTCTTCTTCTTCTTCTTCTTCTTCTTCTTCTTCTTCTTCTTCTTCTTCTTCTTCTTCTTCTTCTTCTTCTTCTTCTTCTTATTCTTCTTCTTCTTCTTCTTCAAATTCTTCTTCTTCTTCTTCTTCTTCTTCTTCTTCAAATTCTTCTTCTTCTTCTTCTTCTTCTTCTTCTTCTTCTTCTTCTTCTTTCTTCTTCTTCTTCAAATTCTTCTTCTTCTTCTTCTTCTTCTTCTTCTTCTTCTTCTTCTTTTCTTCTTCTTCTTCTTCTTCTTCTTCTTCTTCTTCTTCTTCTTCTTCAAATTCTTCTTCTTCAAATTCTTCTTCTTCTTCTTCTTCTTCAAATTCTTCTTCTTCTTCTTCTTCTTCTTCTTCTTCTTCTTCAAATTCTTCTTCTTCTTCTTCTTCTTCTTCTTCTTCTTCTTCTTCTTCTTCTTCTTCTTCTTCTTCTTCTTCTTCTTCTTCAAAATTCTTCTTCTTCTTCTTCTTCTTCTTCTTCTTCAATTCTTCTTCTTCTTCTTCTTCTTCTTCTTCTTCTTCAAATTCTTCTTCTTCTTCTTCTTCTTCTTCTTCTTCTTCTCTTTCTTCTTCTTCTTCAAATTCTTCTTCAAATTCTTCTTCTTCTTCTTTCTTACTTCTTCTTCTTCTTCTTCTTCTTCTTCTTCTTCTTCTTCTTCTTCTTCTTCTTCTTCTTCTTCTTCTTCTTCTTCTTCTTCTTCTTCTTCTTCTTCTTCTTCTTCTTCTTCTTCTTCTTCTTCTTTTCTTCTTCTTCTTCTTCTTCTTCTTCTTCTTCTTCTTCTTCTTCTTCTTCTTCTTCTTCTTCTTCTTCTTCTTCTTCTTCTTCTTCTTCTTCTTCTTCTTCTTCTTCTTCTTCTTCTTCTTCTTCTTCTTCTTCAAATTCTTCTTCTTCAAATTCTTCTTCTTCTTCTTCAAATTCTTCAAATTCTTCTTCTTCTTCAAATTCTTCTTCAAATTCTTCTTCTTCTTCAAATTCTTCTTCAAATTCTTCTTCTTCTTCTTCTTCTTCTTCTTCTTCTTCTTCAAATTCTTCTTCTTCTTCTTCTTTCTTCTTCTTCTTCTTCTTCTTCTTCTTCTTCTTCTTCAAATTCTTCTTCTTCTTCAAATTCTTCTTCTTCTTCTTCTTCTTCTTCTTCTTCTTCTTCTTCTTCTTCTTCTTCTTCAAATTCTTCTTCTTCTTCTTCTTCAAATTCTTCTTCTTCTTCTTCTTCAAATTCTTCTTCTTCTTCTTCTTCTTCTTCTTCTTCTTCTTCTTCTTCTTCTTCTTCTTCTTCTTCTTCTTCTTCTTCTTCTTCTTCTTCTTCTTCTTCTTCTTCTTCTTCTTCTTCTTCTTCTTTCTTCTTCTTCTTCTTCTTCTTCTTCTTCTTCTTCTTCTTCTTCTTCTTTCTTCTTCTTCTTCTTCTTCTTCTTCTTCTTCTTCTTCTTCTTCTTCAAATTCTTCTTCTTCTTCTTCTTCTTCTTCTTCTTCTTCTTCTTCTTCTTCTTCTTCTTCTTCTTCTTCTTCTTATTATTAATTCATTCTTCTTCTTCTTCTTCTTCAAATTCTTCTTCTTCTTCTTCTTCTTCTTCTTATTCTTCTTCTTCTTCTTCTTCTTCTTCTTCTTCTTCTTCTTCTTCTTCTTCTTCTTTCTTCTTCTTCTTCTTCTTCTTCTTCTTCTTCTTCTTCTTATTATTATTATTATTATTATTATTATTATTATTATTATTATTATCATTATTATTATTATTATTATTATCATTATTATTATTATTATTATTATTATTAATATTATTATTATTATTATTATTATTATTATTATTATTATTATAATCATTATTATTTTGCAAAATTTATATAGCGCCCTATCCAATCAGAAATTGCTCTAAGGTGCTTTGCAATAAAATACATACAAATTTAAGAAAATTTACAGGTATTTGAATCGTAAATGTAAAAATAAAATGGTAAAAATATGTTGTACAATAAATATGTGTCAAATCTGAAAATGGGAAATACATAGATAAACTTGAAAACCAACATTAGTGTAAAAGCACAATTAATAGAAAGCAGATCTGAAAATAAAGGTTTTTACAAGTTTCTTAAAATAATCTATGTTTTTAGCCACTTGGCTTCATCAGATAAATTATTCCACAATGTAACAGCTGAATGATCAAATCGCCCGTTTCCGTACGTAGCAGTTTTTATGACAGATTTTGCAAGTAATGACTGGGGAAGTCATTACTTTAGGAAGGACCTGGACTTTATAGGGCCGGTTTCGAGTACTAAAGGGCCCGGACTGTTGGGCATCACGTGTTACTTTAGTCAAAGAAAGTGAACAGTAATGGAATCATAATTATGACTAGTATGATCTTCTTTTTAAATTTCAATTACGGATCCGAACTTGCATTAGGGCATATACCTCAAGCTTTAGACTCAGTAGGTGCAACAACGACACGATATGTGTACTTAATTCCCATTTTTTTTATTCTCGAACGCTTTCATAAAAGCGCTATTACAAAATGTGTGTTTTTTTTTAAATCCGAAGGAACGGGAGGGGGAAGGGGAAAGGTGAAGGGGAGCGTTATTTTCCGTTATTATAGTTTTTTTTTAAGACGCCGTATAACACCCCCCCCCCCCCCCAACCCACACACATACACACACATACACCACACATTTTGAATTAAAGAAAATATATTAATTTGATAAGAAATGAAAAATATGATAATTTTTCGCTTTTTTTTTTAATTTCCGGCCGTGAAAATCACAAAATCGAAATATGTAGGATTATGCATGCGTCTAAAAATTGAGATTGCGTATTTGGAAAATTGTGAATCATAAATCGGACAAATTTTTCGACAGGAGATGAAATATTGGACAAATTCCATTCTGAGGTTTGATTGTGGCCATCGCCTCGTGCCTCTTTTAGTTATGCCACTTGTTACAGGAGATACATGGATAAAAGCTTCCCATGGTAAGACTGCTGCCCTTTCATCTATGCTTTCAAAATAATTCAAGGGCGCTACTCAAGCTATGTGCCTCTCAGCTTCGCCGTAATCTGAATATGGATTAGTATATGCGGGGCACAAATAGGGAGTGTAGGGGAACCCCCCTCCCCTCCCTTCCCAATATTACCGCAATGGTTAGTCCGAGTGTCATATAGCAATCGATGATAAAAAGTAAGTCTGGATTACCTGATTAAAGTGAAAATAAAAACATAATGATTTTATATTTGTTTAAAGTTGGGCTTGAAATTTTGGCACAAAAATTAAAGATTGTCGCTCCAAATTCAAGATACTTTGTCCAAAAAAGAAAACTTTTAGACCAAAATTGAAAATAGGTTAATAAGTTGATATACGCCTATCATAATAATCCGTCTGAAATACGCCTTTGCTCTGTCCCATGAATTAAAAACTTTGTTTTGTTGTTGGGATTACTTCATTGGCAACGGAATGAAGTTTTACAGAAACTTTGTGACTTTTGCAATGATATATACTATTTAAAGCCATATGAAGAATATGTGAAAAATGTGAGGGTGCAGCGTAGCCAGAGGGTAGCGGTGGGAGCGACCGCTCCCCACTTTTGGTGCCAAAAAAAGAAAAGAAAACAAAGAAGACATGGGAACTTTTAAGTTTCCATTAAACGTTTTCTACTAATCTGGAAATCTCAATTTTTGGAAAATTTCCTTTATTTTTGGGAAATTGTCTTCAATTTCAAGAAATTTCCTGTATTTTTGGGAATTTTCTTCAATTTGTGGGTAAAGCTTCCAAAGTACAGGGAGGAGGAGGAAAATTTCGTACAATTATTGGAAAATTGAGTAAAAATTGGCAACATTGAACAGAAAATCTTACAAACAGAAGGACATTTTCCGAAAATAAAAAAAAAATCCCCAAAATAGAAAAATATTCCGGAATTTTGAAGTAAGCAGAAAAGTTCACAAACAGGAAGGAGATTTCAATAAAATTGAAGATTTTCTGATTAGCAGCAACATTTGATGGAAATTTACCAATGCAATTTGCCGAGGAAATTCTTTAGTTTTTGGCAAGCGTTCTTTAATTTTCGGAAAATATTCTTCATTTTTCGATATTTGCTTTAAATTCCGGGAAATTTCCTTCATTTTTGGAAAATTTTCTTTAATTTTTTGATACCAAATTTCAAAAGATTTTGTTCAATTTTACTATTAAAAAAAAATTGTATGTTGATAATTTTCCAATTTCATCTTCCGACAGGGTAGAAAGTATGCAACCGGGCAGATGAAATCTTCTCAGAGGGGGCAACTTCCCCCTTGCCCCCACTTCCTACGCCTCTGCTTCCAACCAATTATTAAACAATCCTCTACAAAGAAATGTTGCAAACGTTTGCGTTGATTAATTCTTGCTTTCAGTTGGTGTGTGGGTATGGGCCCCAGTACATTGCTTTGCCCAAGCCCTACAATGCTGTTAAGCCCCTGATACGTGAATTTTAACCCTTTCGATGCTCTAAAAATGAAATAGCTTAAGCCCATTCCCATTAAGAGGGGAAGTAAGAAAGTGAAGAAAAATCGCAAAATATAGATTTATAGAAATATTAAAACATTTCGGACATTAATTCTGGAAATTAAACAAATCAAATGGCTTTACCTCAACAGGCTAGCTACACAAGTGCGGCAAGGCAGGGTATGAAAAGCCCCGGATTCCCCACTTGGGCCCACCCTATAGAGGGCCGTCCTCGTATTAGTAGGACCATGAAAACTAGGTCCTCAGTCAGTCAGAAACGTTCATAAAAAAATTCTAGCTTAAAGACAATTAAATTTGGTAGATGAACAGAGCCAAAATTTCTCTTTATCGTTTGCACAAGGAATACAAAAATGAAAATAACTCAATATAGAAATTTTGGGTGGTTCGCACAAGCTCCGGTCCTTTTCCAAGGTATATCTTTGCAAATCATAAACAAAATTACAACACTGTATCAGCTATCGGAACTTATAATTATGATCTAATATTGTTGATTATATTCGGTGATCTTCATTATTAAAGGGGGAGGGTGGGGATTTGATTTGATGTCCCACTGAGTTTAGAAAAGGAATCTCAGACCTTTGTCAAGTCATTATTTTCTTCATAGAGGCGAATTCAAGGCCACGCCCGTAGACAGTAGACAAAGGGATACATAAAGTCGGGACAAAATCAAAACATAAAGTTTTAAAACATGCTTACCTAATGCCCATCTAGAATATTCAAAATTTGTCTTTGTTGCGACTTGATTATGCACACTTTGGAATAAGACAAGTTGTGAATGAAATCTGTCTCTTCAAGTGTTCAAATGGGTCCGGGCCTAAAATGGTACTTCGTGCCCTAATACAAGATTTGGGGCCCTCTGACCTCCGGTTCCTATGTTTTAGAAAGGGGCTAACTAGAGAGGGGGAGGGGGCCCTGGTTGGCCACTCCGGCGGTTTTTCACGCTATGTAAGCCGCCGGGGTGGCACCACGGCGGCGGCGCATCAATCATTGACCGACTGTATTTTAGGTGATGAGACTTGATAGAATATCAAAAATATACACCTGTCACCATCTTGGCGGTTTTTCACAGTTAGTACATTAACGGTCTGACAATGGAGTCCCTGCCGGCCGGGGTGGCACCACGGCGGCGGCGCATCAATCATTGACCGACTGGCTAGTCCGCTTCTGATTTTAGGTGATGAGACTTGATAGAATATCAAAAATATACACCTGTCATGCCATCTTGTGTTATGTCGTATCAAGAAAAATGATGGTAAGGGAAATACAAATGCAGTTAGTACATTAACGGTCTGACAATGGAGTCTTCTCTCAGCGTTAAATGTATAATTGCGTCATAATTCATATCACGAAAGGCAAAAAGGTATATTTGTGGAACATTTTTAGATGATATGTTTATGACAGAGATATATCAAAACATCTTAAAACATATGGCACTTCAAATGACCCTTTCAGTACTTTCTAGGCAATCATCTATGAAATCAAGTCTCCTGCATGTAAATTACCGTCGCTCTTTCAAATGTGTATCACAAAAAAAAAAAAATTGTAAAAAGGTTTATAATTCTATTATTTCACTCCTAGAAATTCCTTTATTTGAGAACTTTGGTTATTCCGTTACCAAACTGACTTACTAAGATTTCTCCATTCAGAGCAGAATTATTATCAGAATGAACTAGACTGAGTTCATTGAACAATCTTACTTGACATACGTGGGACCTATACTAAACTCCTAAAGACTGTTTTTTCCGGTTTTCCACCAGGCTTTAGAAAACGTTTTAGTTTATACTCCTAACAAAATTGCATGTTGTATGGTGTAATGTATTTAAAAATGCTCCACAGTTTGATGCATTGTTCTTTATCATCATTAAACTTTGTTTTAAGAAATGAAAACAGAATACATCATTGACAACCAGATAAATGTATCAACTTTAAATAGATATAGTCCCACATCATTAAGCAAAATGGTAAATTCACCATTATATTTTTTCAAAAATTTCATCAATTTTTCGTTGAATTTGAGAGAAATTGATTGTATAGACAGATAGCGTCAAACGAGGGCGACGTTTATATATTATAAGAGTTTGACGCAAACACGGGTTGACGTGTATGGTCATATGACTGTACTATGATAATCAGAAGCCGTCCAAGATAATTAATTCAGCAAAATATCCACAATATAACGTATCCTGTTTGATAATGTATTGAATAATAATTAAGCAATCATATAAATATTACAACTACCGCATATTAATTTTTTTCTTCATCATTTTACAATAATATTTATAATTGCATCCCTAAAAAAATATAAGTTACAGTTATTAGTATTTTTTATGGAGATATTATTATATAGTATTCATGATAATGTAACATTGATGGATTATCATACTGTCAATAGGCGCCTGTAGGTTAGTGTTGTTACAGTGTATACAGTATGTCAGTATGTTAGTGACAAAATTAATTGTAGGCTAGGCCTAGGCTACGTGAGTGTAATGCTTTCGTTATCACGCATAATGCAGATACAGTAGCTAGCACTGTACTGTACTACGGTAATTGGAAATACTAAAATAAGCCTTCCATATTTGTCCTGCTAGAAAAGCCCAGCCAATAATTGGTTTAGAGCTCTTCCTGGCTCTTCTGAACGACAACGTAAGCGTAACATAGGGGAGTAATCTGCTCTGATTCAGAATCTGGAATCGCAGTGGGAGTGGGAGGTCTAGCCTAGTGCACAAAACAATTGGCCAGTATAACTTGGGCCTAGGCTAACGTTACTTAGTGTTGGTGACACTCCGTAATGCACCGTTCTCAAACTTGACTGACAAGGTATATTTATCATGGATTGCGTGGAGCTTGCAGTTCTGATTTGATTGTGGATAAACTTAGCCTTGCCTACCCTACCTAACGTTAGTTCTTGTCTGCAGTTTTCACACTAAAAAAGGGTTTCAACATGGCATTGAAGAAGGTGAAAGGGAGTTTAGAAAGAGTATTTGAGAAGAATATGCAGGATCTTGTAAGGGGCATTCGAAGTAACAAAGAAAATGAGGTGAGACCTTTTTCACGTTTTGTTGTTAGGTAGGCCTAGGCCCATTTTTGGCAATGGCATTAAGCCTAGTCGCTTCTTAAATTCACATGCAAAACATAATTGGAAGTTGCAACAAAAACCAGCTTTCCCTGTTTAACTTCAAAATTATGTTGAAATTATCAGTTTGACTGTGATTTTTTTCAAAGCGCACTAGGCCTAGCCTACTTTCCCAACTTAAAAATGGGGGAAGGTAATGTAGGCCACAGTAGTAGGAAATTACATGTATGACCGAATGGTATCAGTTTTTCCCACTGCACAAAGCGTATGGTACGGGGTGCTACTAGCCTAACGTAACCTGCCGTTAAGTCGCCACCCATCTGCATTAATTGATCTCTTTCCTCGTGCATGCCCCTACTCTGGTAAAGATTATCGTAATAGCAAATTTGGATCAGGTGACGTGCAACCTACATGTACCAACCATCAGGTGACTTCATACGCGTGAGAAGATGATGTGATTCAAATTTATTCAAGTATCTTACACTTACAGACCTTAAAACCTAATTCAGCCAACTCACTGTTTGACTCGTGTTGTTTACGTCATAATTACAAAAATAGAGGTCGCCCTTCCACAATTGTCATTTTTGGTTCGCATGCGAAGCATAATGCGAACCTATGTAATAGTGATTCCGTCCACAGTTTTTCCTCTGATATCTTAAGAAATGTTAAAGTTTTTTTCGAGAATTCTTCAACAAATGATAAAGTTTCTTCAGATTTCCTCAGAAAAAAGTTAAAGTTTCTTCAGATATTCTTATGGAAGGTTAGAATTTACTTATAAAATGTTAAAGTTTTTTAGAGACACTTATTCTACCTACATGTACTGTGGTATAGCGGTTATCATACATGTCTGCAGACCACGAGGCCCTGAGCTCAAGCCTGGGTTGGGTAGACACGCCAGTGCACCACAACTGGTTATCAAAGGTCGTGGACATTGTCTTGGTTGTCGATGTTATGTCTGTCTGTATGTCGTACTCTCGTCCTGGTCGTATTACTGTAAGCATTTAGTGATAGCATTGTTACTATCATAATCAATTACGCAGGCAACGACCCCATCATTGTAATTGGTAATTGTGTGTTCAGTCGTCGTTGGCGAGAGACGCTTAAGACAAGATTGAAGAATACTTTCCTTAAGATTTAAATCCTTAAAATTCTTCAAAATATTTGGGCACCAATGGTTGTATCAGGAATGATTATTAAACTCCACCTTTATTATTGTGTTCATTTGCATAAAGTAACTACAGTATATGAACTGACCAGACGTTTTTTATTTAGTATGCTCAGTCAGGGAGTGTGACAGGATGTAACTGCATATGGACATATAGAGGTATGCCATGTGGGCATGGATGGGGGCCATGTAGGACATAGATATGATATATACCATGTGGTATACACCAAGTTCTATATCAGGCATAATTATTTGACTCCACCTTTTTTTCTTATTCAACAATACATTTGCATATGAACTGTCACTTTCATACATAGTATGCTCAATCAGGGACTGTGTTAGCTAGGATTAGACTTCTTATAGAGCCTATGGATGTCATGTGGTTCATGGGATCAGATGCCATGTGGGACATGGGGTGGGATGCCATGTGGAACAGGGTGAAATGTGATGTAGGATATACTGTATGATGGAATGACATGTGGGACATAGGGTGAAATGCCATGGGATGGGATGTCATGTGGGACATGGGATGTCATTTGGGACATGGGATGTCATTTGGGACATGGGATGTCATTTGGGACATGGGATGTCATTTGGGACATGGGATGTCATTTGGGACATGGGATGTCATTTGGGACATGGGATGTCATTTGGGACATGGGATGTCATTTGGGACATGGGATGTCATTTGGGACATGGGATGTCATTTGGGACATGGATGTCATTTGGGACATGGATGTCATTTGGGACATGGATGTCATTTGGGACATGGATGTCATTTGGGACATGGGATGTCATTTGGGACATGGATGTCATTTGGGACATGGATGTCATTTGGGACATGGATGTCATTTGGGACATGGATGTCATTTGGGACATGGGATGTCATTTGGGACATGGGATGTCATTTGGGACATGGGATGTCATTTGGGACATGGGATGTCATTTGGGACATGGGGTCATTTGGATGCCATTTGGGGACATGGGATGTCATTTGGGATGCCATTTGGGACATGGGGAGGGATCATGGGGTGGGATGCCATGTGGGTCATGGGGTGGGATGCTATGTGGGACATGGGGTGGGATGGCATGAGTAACACAAGAGCGTAGGTTGGGATGCCATGTGTGACATAGGTTAGGAGGTTATGTGGGACATAGGGTAGGAGGCCATGGGGACATGGGATGTGATGCCTGGTGGGACATAAAGTAGGATGTCATTGGGAGAGATATTATGTGGAACATATTGTAGGATCCAATGTGGGACATAAGGTGGGATGCCATGTGGGACATCAGTGGGAAGGCACTGATGCAGGACATACAGTGGGATGCCATGGGGGACATAGGGAGAGATGCCATGTGGGACACATGGAGAGATGCCATGTGGGACACATGGAGGGATACCATGTGGGACATAGAGAGGGATGTCATGTGGTACATATGGTTGAATTAATGTGGAAACATATGGTTGAATTAACGTGGGACAAATGTACATGTAGGATGGGATCCAGTGGGACATAGGGTGTGATACCATGTGGCTTAACGGGTGGGGTGCCATGTGGCTCATAGGGTGGGATGCCATGTGGGACATGGTGGAATGCCATGTGGGACATATGGTGGAATGCCATGTGAGACATGTACAGTGGAATGCCATGTAAAGATATGATAGAATGCCATGTGGGACAAGGCATGGGATGGGATGTCATGTGGGACATGGTGGGATGTCATTTGTCACATGGGTAGGATCCATGTGGGACCTAAGAGTGGGATGCCATGTGGGTCATAGGATGGGATACCATGTGCGACATATGGTGGAATGCCATGTGGGACAAGGGATGGATGTTATGGGGTGAAATGCCATGTGGGAGATATGGTAGAATGCCATGTGGGACAAGGGTTGGGATGGGATGTCATGTGGGGCATGGGGTGGGATGCCATGTGGGTCATGGGATGCATGTGGGACTGAGTGTGAGATGCCATTTTTAAAATTGGCCGTGTCATTTGAAATGGGTGTTAATTTGTATGGGCATGCGAACCATGACGGTATTTACTGTTCAAGTTGCAAGTTTTTTATCCAAAGAACATTGCTATAATGCCAAATAGTGCTAAATACCTTTTGTAGAGTATGTAATGGGGGTGGCAAAGTAAGGGCAGGTGACCTCCCACAAAGTGGTAACCTAAAGGCAGTATGGGGAAATGCATTTTACATGTTAAGGGATAGGAGTTATGAGTTCAAGCGCTTTGAAAATGTTAAAGAGACAGGAGGTTATGAAAGAGATATCTTCATAAGTTAAAAGGGTAGGGGAAATTGGTTGAGGGGGTGACATAGGTTAAAGGTGTATGTTTCATAGGTTAAAACAGTAGGGTTTCAAAGGTTAAAGGGGTGGCATGTCATTGGTTATGGGGTAGCGTTTCGTAGGTTAAAGGGGTAGTGTCATTATTAGTGCTGTCACGACATGACTCTATTACGTATTGATTATCGTGGAGAAAAATGTCGCGATATATCTTACTATCGCGAAACTTTTGAAGAAAACTTGACTCAAGACACATTGTTAATATCACTAACGTTATATGATTATGGAATTTCAATTTACTCCATGATATAATGAACACATTGAAAAAAATGATTTGCAGATATCTAGCAGACGACATGATCGCTTGACTATAACGCTCATCACGCATCACGCACGTGTTTGGTAATTTAACCAACGTGACCTTGAATCATCAAAGTGAGAGCCTGAGTGGCACATTCTAGACCATTTTTGTTCTTTTTGCCAACTTACATTGGCGCATGCCAGTGTGTGGTGACGGAGCATGATTTTTAAATAGTTGTTTTTATGTTTCATAATTATTTTGCATGTTTTTAATGGCCTAAACTTGACTTTTAGAGTATTACTATAACGTTAAAATTAAAACGTACGAAGTAGCCTAGCCTAACCTGATTACATCTACCCTGCTACATCTTCAAACTGGTCGCAGGTGCCTTCGTTCCATTTCATCTGCACCTCTATTTTTTAAGCCACACACCTGTCATATGACTTTAGCTGATTGAGCTTTTCCTGTTTTGCTCCTTGGAAGTGAAATCAACTGCTTGTACACTGAAATGCAAAATCCATCAACATTTTCAAAAAACATTCTGAAACATTATCTTTGCACTTGCCCACAAACTTTAGTTTCTTGTTCCTGTTAAGCGCCCTGGAGTGCAATTTTGTATTAGTTTATGGCGCTATAGAAATAACATTGATCAATTGATCCTGTTTTTCACTCAGGAACAAATACAGTACTTACATGTAGGCCTCACGGATAGATATTCGGGGTTTTAGCTTTTCGCAAAGAGTTGTGCTGATTTGGGTGATCATGGCTAAATCATTCAAAAGATTTAAATTATACTGTGCAGCAATTAGTATTTATTTTTTCTTGTGGGGAATGATGATTGGTAGTGAATGTTAGTTTATATTTCGAGTGTTTCCAAGCTTTTAATATGATTTAGGTCCTAACCCTTCGTATCACATGTCACCTTATCTCATTAAAATCCCCAATATTTTGAACGCCTACAATTGAATTCTTGTTTATAGCTCCATGATGAGATGCAGAAAAGCATATATTCGCTGAGGGTCAAGGTCTTCAACGTTTTGGCTTATCCAAACTTGGGGTGTCAAAAACTGAATATAATGAATTACTGATCTTAAACTGAAACTAAACAAATTGGAAGTCCTAAAGGAGCACTAGACTGCAAAAGTGAGTGACGCATTTTTAACTCCTAAAAAATCAAAACGGCTTACAACTTTTTTTGCTTATCACTATTCTGAAATAAAAGAGGTAGTATGTTGCATATACCCGCCCTAAGTTCGCGAATGCAACATCCTTGTATTATCTATTTTATTTCTTTACTGTTACAACAGTAGTTTTTTTTCATTTGCTTTATGTTTATTTTAATAACCTTCTGTTTTGCTTCATGATATCAATATTCATGTCTGGCATAGGAATCAAAAGATTTTTCTTCTATTCAAATTGTTTACCTAAATCAAAGGAGACATATTCTTGCTTGTATGACCCTGGGATTACCATTATCAAACACTATGGGCCAGAATTATTGGAAAGTCTTCCTGCCCCCTGGCCACGCACCACTTATACCCAATATTTAAATAAAAATGTGTTTTAAAAACATGTTAGCCTCAGATTGTGTTAGGGTGTGGTGCTAAGCCTGTCCCCATCTGTGAGTAAGAACTGGACGAGTAGCATGATAATTTTGAAGTTTATGTTGTACGTCCCAGAAAGAAGTTACACAATATCCTACAGCAGCAACTACTACAAACTGACAAAACGATGAATACAACATTTATAGGCCTACCCTCTGTGTTCCCGCTGATTATGAGGGAATACTTCCCACAATGGGGGTATTCCCTCTCACCCTATTTAACAATTTTCTTTGTCTCCTGTTGTATAAATAAAATTCGCTTCTCCACACGATCGTGGCAGTTACACTTGTATTTAGCTATTGATCCCATCCAATATTTTAGTCTATTTGCCTAATGAGTGGAATGGTTTGCCTGGTAGATAATTGTTAAGAAACCTGGCGGATTTCGCTATACTTGGCGCTGTGGGTAGTTAGCTCACTCCACAATTCTGTTCACATTTTCAAGGTCAACATTGATAAGTTCTATACTAACCTCTGGGGATCTTTGATTTTTGTATTTATTTTTTGTGGTGTTGGTGTTAGTTTAAGCTTTTTATGGGGTGACTAACCCTTCTTAGCCCGTATTCTTGTTATGTTATATTAGGTCAAGGTGTTTTACAAGGTGTCAAATGAATATAATGAATTACTGATCTTAACTTAAAGGAGCACTAGACTAAAAAGTGAGTGCGTATTTTTAAAAATCAAATGCTTATCTGGCATGCAACAATGTTACAATTTTCTGGTTGATATCAATATTCAATTGACCTTAGCCCTCACGTTGTCTGTGGGCTATTGAGGCATGAAGTTTATCGATCTGTTGTGGATGATACATTTGTGAAATTCGCAAAAACAAGTGCCCTTACTTTTCGGTTTAGTGCTTCTTTAAAGGCTTTTGAAAAATAAGAAGAATTTTTTTCATGGTTTGGCATTATGCATCTAGGTCTGTTAGGATATGTCAATTATCATGATTCGATAATCATGTTATTGTTCTTTCCATGATATCAAAAATACCCTGACCAACACAACGTATCGTGACATGCCATTTTCACATGTACAGTAAACTGCATATTGAAGCAAAAATTTGCAGAGCATAATTTTGGAAATATTTCAAATGAATGAGATTTTAAATGAATAATTGCAGCATATCTCATTATTTTATGCTTCCTTTCCTTACCCTCTAGCTCTTCTGTTTTTTGGACCAAGCTGTTTTCCAAAATTAATAATCATAACGTGATATCGCGATATGATGATATATCATGATATTTTATCAATGATAATCAATATCTCATTTACTTACTGTACAGTATATGATGATAGCCCTAAGTGCATCCGCATAACCAAAAGCACGTTCTTCATACCAACCTTGCTTTTCTTGCCACATTTTTTCGGGAAGAATAAATTTGGCTTACTAAGAGAACATTCAAAGTTAAACAATGAAATTTGAAGATATTTAATCTTTCATTAAAAGTATCTCTTCATATGTCCAGATAACATTTTATGAAGAAAAAAAACCCTACAATGTACGAATGCAGCTAGTCATGCTGCGCCATTAAAGGAATATTTCCATCTTTTTTCGTAACCTTTCATAAGAAAGAGAAAAATCTTAAAAACAATTTAGTACAAAAACCATGTTGATATGTTATTCCTACCAAGAGATTTTCAATTTTTAAGGTTCACAAAAAATGCCATTAAACAAATAGGAAAAGGCTCAGTGTGACACCACAGCAACACATTCTCCCACAAAGTTGATGTATTTCATTAAAGTCCCATCATCTTTTATTAGTAAAACCTGCTAGAAAAATAAATTGATGAAAGTTAGGTATTTATATATATTGCCAAATATACCCTACTCCAATAACTCTTGAAAAATTGTTTTAATCATACAGAAACAACCAATTAACGTTCAAAGAAATACATTTGCAATAGAATTGTCTCTATGACTTCATCAAACACGAATTCATCAGACTGTACATATAATACTTTGGAAATTTAATTGGGAAATCTTTGAAAATCCATATCTCCTGAACGGAATATGTTATCAACCTGATTTTTTAACCAATTTGGCTCTAAAAGTGTGCTCTTTCAAATAAAATTTAACAAAAAACCATGGGAATATTTCTTCAAACACTATTGTAAAGACTGTACCCCAATTAACATGTTTGGGATTTACAAAGAGCAGATGGCACATTCTACTGCTGCCATTAACTAATCATAAACAAGCCACTAATTCCACATGTTCATGATTGCATGCATGGTTGTAGTACACACTACCCTACTGCATCAGTTTGGTTAATTTGGATGCTTCACAGCTTGTGTGGTTGAATGTGTTTCATTCATAAAACGTTGACTGCTTATGCGGCTCGAGATGCAGGCATTTTGTATTGATTTCCTTGTCATGCATAAATGCTGCTGATTATGATTGCCTTGTACGAAAAGCTGGAGAATAGTGAAATTAATTTATTACTCTACTTTGTTCTGTGTGTGACTATTGTTAAAATGTCTGTTGGTTGTAACTGTAAAGTTACATTGCTATCAGAGAAGTAATCATTGAAATTTTGTGTTAAACATTTTGATGGGAATACATGAATTATGATTAGGCCTAAAGAAAAATGTTGTTTGTTTGCCTTTTTCTGCCGCCCCTAACTCGCCAAAAAATAGGGATGGTGTTTCTAAAAAATATATAAATATTTTTTTAATCGAAAACAATCTCTACACGTTCGTAAAAATGACAGCCACTTTTGTGTTGCCATATTATAATACTCTATGTGTAGGAAACTGTTTTTGCAAACATGAACCACGCGATAAAATTTGTTGGATCAGGTGATCTCTCTGTCCCCTGCACTGATCCAAGTGCTTCAAACTTTTCAACTCGCAATTGGATTTTAATCGAAGATAAAAGATGTCGGTCATCAGTGTGATAACGGTCTTTATAGACCAGAAAATGTGGCTTTCTTGTGTGGAGCAATTGGTATTAAGTTCTTCATTTGCTTCTTGATGAAGACGGTATCCTTACATAGGTCCAAATTGGAAAAGAAATAAATGAAAAACTTTTTCCGCCCGCCCCTCCCTGAACAGTTTTCCACAAGAAAGGACAAACAAGCAATTTTCTTTTAGGCCTTACATAGTGATGTGAATACGTTTGTATAGCATATTAATGGATTCTGATATGCTTGAATAGCATACAGTATTATTGAAAATACATGTAAACCTTCACTTACTGATAAAGTGATGTACTGTAGGTCAAAGCCGTTCCATTATGCTGGTAACAGCGTGAGTGAAATGAGAGTTCTTCCAGTATGTGGAACCGTAGGGAAGCAAAAATTGTTAATTTTTCATATTGGTATGTTTTAGTGTGTTTTTGTGACTTTACCTGCCCAGCGCGTTCGATAAATAATATGTCCAGTTGCCCAGGACAACCAAATGTCTTATCTGGGCATCCATGGTTCTGATGCTTAATAGCATAAGGAACTTACTGTATGCAGTTATGCTAGTATGCATAGGGGTATGAAGATGTATTTAATTTGGAGGGGGAGGGCACAAAGATATGCTACAACACTAGTTCAAATTCAATGGTAAAATATTGACTTAGTTGGGGGCACCATGTAGGTCACTGCAACATTAGGGGGGGGGGGTGCACACCCATTCCTATCTATGCCTATGTTAGCATGGATATTTATGTATGGGTGTGTGTATGTATGACAACTCCAAAATGTACCCGACTGTCATTTTGATCACTGTAGGAAAATTGTGTGGCAAAATAACATATTGAAAATGCTATTAAAAACCAACTATCGAATCTAGAGCTTTAATATTTGAGTCACTCTTACTCCATATACCATAGTTTAGGATGTAAGCTTATTAATGGTACAACACAGTTAAAAAGGTATATTTAGATATAAAAATCCACAAAAATTGGCCATTTTCAATAATTTTTAGAGCTGAGGTTCCTTTTGAAAAATAACATATTTTCTTTATTACTGACAGCAGACAATTGATTTTTTTTTTAATACTAGAAAGCTATATATATTTTCACAAACAATTATTATTTGTGCTAAATTACATTTTAAAATATAAATAACGACACATCAAAATCCACCCAAAGGTCACTACTTTGCATAACAAAATGACAATTTGAAAATGCTATCAAAGATAAAATATCTGACTTAGAGCTCTAAAATTAGACATATTGTTACTCCATATACCATGGTCTTAGGTTGTAGTATTATTAGTGGTATTAAACATGGTTAACAAGTTATATCTATACCTTAAAATCTACAAAATTACAAGAAATGGCCATTTTCAACAATTTGACTCAGACTGAAAACACTCTACTATAAAAACAAAAAAGAAAACCATTGCCATTTTTGGTACAGAGAATGTCCTTGTAGTACACTGTATTTACAATATGCAAAGTTTCAGGTGTTTGCATTAAATGCCTTTTTGGTAACAGCCAGTAGAAAGTAAACCATTTCACCAAAAAAACAAAATTGTCAGAATATTTTTTCTTCTGAAATATTCAGAGTGAAGAATTTGCCCTAGGAGCATTTTAAGCGACATATTTGGATTCCCCACCCTCCAGAACCTTAACATGCCAATTTGTAGAACAATGGAATGTAAAAACATAAAATTATAAGGGATCTTTTGTTTATCGGAAATTCAAAATGGCTGCCAAGATAAAGAAATTAGGGCAAAATTGGTGGAGATTTACATGTCCATATATCAGAAACGCCCTGAGCAATGAGGGTAAAATTTGAGTGTTGTTCTAAATACATTATTCCAGGCACATAAGCCAAATTTAAAGCAAATCTGAGATGGTGGGTTCCATAGCCCCGTTGAATTGACATGGAATGACTTGACATGCAATGACATAACAGTTAATACAAATTCAATCAGCTGGGGAAAAAAAGCATGGGAATCACAATTTGGTTTTGATTACAGTATGTACGTGTGCATTTGCAGCATTTAAAAAAAACCTGCTATATTTCTTACAGGGCATTGAGAGTTTAATACAGTGTTTGCATACTGTTGTTCTTGAGAACTCGATGTCTTCTGTTCATATCGTTTATGGCTGCTTAGGCGATTCATACTGTCAGATCAAAGTTTGTAAATAGACAAAGGTTATGGTTCACCTGCTGTTTATACCAAATTGGTTTTCCTTTTCATAAAAGGAGTCCTGGTCATGAGACTGTGGGCATGGTTGCTGTTTAAGTTAAAATGTTAAGTGTCTTTTCTTGTTTAATAAGACAGAGTAATTACATGTTCACCAGAAGTACTGTATCTGATCTACAACTTGGGACAAAATTTGTTGAAACACTCAGTAAAAATATACATGACGTGTACCTCGCTTTCCATTTAGTATGCACTGCAACCGCCGATTTTGGCCAAATCGACGGTTGCACGTGCACACGCCTCTATCTGATGCACGTTGGGCATATTATTAATGCCCCTATGATAGCATACTGAAAGGAAAGAGCTTGTACACTTAATGTATTTCATAAACCTCTTGTCTATTGTAAATTATTCCACATTTAAAAATCTTAAATGCTGGAAGGTTTTTCTGTTGCATCTTCAATTCCTGTTCTTTTAGTTGTAATTAATATTTTAGAATTTTAAGGATGTTGTGATAATTTAATTGATAATTAAAAGGAGACTGACAATAGTCTCCTCCCCTACCTCACTATCTTAACCATATATTATGAAATTTACAAGATATGTATATACAGAAGAATATATATAGCTGTGAAATGAAGTGTTGTATAAAAACTGGTGAGAAAAACTGGTGAGCTTAAACTGAGTACAACACTCCCAAATTACAAAACAAATGTGGTAGTACAAAACGTCCTCACTTCCACACACCAACAGATATACATGTAATTGAAGCTAGGGGTCTCCCCCCCCCCTACCCCCCCTTATAAAAAATAAATACAAAATGAAGTGTTGTATACAAAGTGGTGAGCTCAACTGAGTACAACACTTTTAAATTACAAAACAAATGTGGGAGTACAAAATGCCCCCACCTCCACACACCAACAGATATAATTGAAGCTATGGGTCCCCCTCTATAAAAAAGAAGAAGAAGGAAGTGTTGTATACAAACTGGTGAGCCTGAACTGAGTACAACACTCCCAAATTACAAAACAAATGTGGTAGTACAAAACCCCTCCACCTCCACACACCAACAGATATAATTGAAGCTATGGCCCTCCCCCTCCTCCTATAAAAAAGAAGAAGGAAGTGTTGTATAAAAACTGGTGAGCCTGAACTAAGTACAACGCTTCCAAATTACAAAATAAATGTGGTAGTACAAAACCCCTTTACCTCCACACACCAATAGATATAATTGAAGCTATGGGTCCCCCCTCCCCCTATAAAAAAGAAGGAGAAGGAAGTGTTGTATAAAAACTGGTGAGCCTGAACTGAGTACAACACTCCCAAATTACAAAACAAATGTGGTAGTACAAAATGCCCCCACCTCCACACACCAACAGATATAATTGAAGCTATGGGTCCCCTCATACAAAAAAAAAATATGTTCCATTTCTTATGTCGCATCTGTTCTTCAAATATGGACATGTCAAACCTTCCTTGTCAATGTACCATTTATAGCAAAGTACACCGGATGACAATCGGCAAGTTTCACATATGAAATTGTCCACCAAAACATCACGAACAAACATAAACACTTTAAAGTTCCTTCAACTATAATTCCGTCAACTAATTTAAAGTTTGGGAAATCAAATTCTAAGTACCTTAATTTATTAAGTTCTCTGATGACATGTCCGTCTCCGATAAGATCCTATATTCAACCCCTTCAAAATTGCATCTTTTTTTTCATTGCGCACGTTGGCCTAACGGCTATGTAAAAGAATACGCACATAGGCTTGGGTGCGGAAACTGTTGTACCAAACCAATTTTGACTTAAAGAAAACATCTTTTCTCCATCAACATTAAATTATTACATGACTTTATGTGACGTCATAAGATTCACTACCTATTTAATGATTATTTATCAATTAGATTTTAATTTGTGTATGAAACCCTATACACCAGTTCCACTACATAATATCCATCCATTACACCTCCCCACTTGACCGTTATTAATGTTTTTTTCTGGAAATGACATTAAAACATAAAGAAATCCAGCATTGAAAAGGGGAGAGAGAGGGTAGGGAGTTACAATTCTTGGAAAAATCTTAAAGAAATATAACATATGTAATTCTCATAACACTGAATTCCAACAGTTTTGTCAAAGATTGTAGCTGTATTTAGGTATTTGAATCTTGTGGCATGAGATTCAGAGAAATGATTGACACAGTACAGGATGATACACAATATTTTTGCAAACAAATGGAAGGATTAGTTCAGTAGTCAAGCAAGTTTATCTTATGCGATATAGGGCTTTAAAAAAAATGAAATAGTGAAGAAAGCATTAAAAGATCTTATTTTATTAAGGAAATCTTCAAGTTTAAAGCTCTTGTCTTATCTGTGTAGAAATGACTAGTGTAGTAAGTGGAAGGTTGGCGCCCTCATCCTCAGATTCTTGACAGTTGTTAATGTATTTTTATTTTAAATTTTGTACTATTTGAACTATTTTTCCTGGAACTTTCTTCATGTGGTAAATTAGAATTACCCTTACTAGATTCTGTTTAACTACTTTCTGACACATCTAGTGGTTTTGAAGCCACAAATGATAGAATACATTTGAGGAACTTTGAGGAATCTGAGGCTGTGACATTACAACCAGTCCGATTTCAATCGTTTCTAGACAAATGATACAAAAATTTAAACTTCAATATTTCCTGAATGGAATAAGATTTTTAAACTCTTTCTTCATCATTTTTTTTTTTTTTTTTGAGTCCTCTTTTATATAAGATTGGTTGACCCCTGAACTAATCCTTTAAGATTTTTTTTTCACTTACATTTCAGTTCCCTTAAGTCTTAAAACATTGTGCAGATGATCTTACAGTATGCTACATTTTTTTTTTGTGCAAAGATTTTTCTTATTTATTGCTCTAAAAATCTTGGTTATGATAGCACAGCAATGTTGCAACAGTAGGTGTCAGGAGGTTTTATTTGGTACTTCAACATTTTCCCAATTTTCGTGAAACTTAAGGTCAAAGGTCATGTTTAAACAAACAAAAATTGGCTGTTTAAACATTTAGGTTACTAAACCACATCCCAAATATTTATGCATTTTATGGATATAAGAGTTTTACCTTTAACCTTTAAAGCTCCAGGTGTTGAAAATGTGACAACAAAATTTTGGATTTTTTTCATTTAGAATTTTCATGACTTTCTTTTTGTTTTCTATCACTACAAGTTTAGTTTATATGAATGCTAAGACAATAAACTCTGCAATAAAAAAATAAAATTAAAAAAACATCAACATAAATATGCAAATGTGCAAATTATAGGCAAAATGTATTGTATTTTTTCTTGTCATTTTTTCTTATCAGAAAATGGAGGATTTTTTTCTCCAAATTTAAATTGATTGTGAAATTTCCTTTCCAATGGTACCAGTCTAAATTTTATTTTCTCAAAGTAAAAAACATGCAAAAACAATAAAAATAAAGACAATTGATAATCACTGCTATAATTACTCATGAAGAACAAAGCCGCGCACATGGCTGGTACTCAAACCTGGGGTGTGCACATTGCACACTATCCACTACATCAGACTGCGTATGTTTTAGTATATGTTTTTATTTTATTTTTTCAATTATGAATTTCCCTACCAAAATTCTAAAATCCCTACCAATTTTTTTTTGAAAAAATCTCCCTCCCTAAAATCAAAAGCTAGTGCAAACCCTGATGCCACTTACAGTATTGCAAGTTAGTAACCCTGCTACACCTATAGTACACTAAAACTACAGCACAGTACTGTTACAGTATTCTTCCGTTTTGTTAATTAAAAAATATTTGTCAAAAATTTGTTCAGGTGGTTAATCAAAGTCATATTACTAGCTCTTGTTTTAGTGCTCTACTGACATATTAATATCCAACAGTGTTAAGTCACAAAATCTATCAAAAATAAGACTTCAAAATCCTTTGATAAATTCTCATCCAATTTGAGAGCATCATTCATAACAAAATGCAGAGCTGCTAAGAGCCATTGCGGGCCCGGGGGAATCTTGAACACACAGGCCTCTTTGATAAGCCAAAGTTGACTACACATACTGTAAAGGATGTCTTTTGAACATGCAAGCTTTTTCTTAAATTTGTATGGGCCTCCTATGACCCGGGCGCCTAAGACCCCAGGACAATGGGCATTGCATACCATTGACCTCCTTGTCAGTGGTACTGCCAAAAAGAAATCACTCTTGTCGATTTGCAGATAAGTTGAAAAGTACATTCCCCTTGTCTTTCCTACTGTGCATGTACATAAGGTAGCAAAGTAAGGGTTATCATCCCGAAAGCATCCAGTGATGGACATTGTATCAAGATGGCCACGGCCTTTGATAATTAGTTGTGAACTCATTGGTTGCAGACCCACATGGATACGAACCCAGGACGTGTGGGTGAGAGGACAAAGCACTAACCACTAGACCAAAGTGGTCTGTTATACAAACTTGTACTGAAGCTGAACTTTGTGATATGCTGTTTTGATGCACAATCACAAATATATGCAATTTGTAGATAATGCATAATTCTGCAGGGGTAATGATTCATGTATGATGAGAGTTAGGGGAATAAACATACACTGATGTATGCTGATTTTTATTTGATTGAGTGGATTGTTTGTCATTTAGCAGGTACTGTATGGTTTGATTCACACAGCGCAAACTTACATAGGCATCGTGGATGGACTCGTATCATCATGATGGAATATTTGATGATATTGTATGTCTGAGCTAATTCATGCTGTAGATTTGCATAAAAAAGGTATTGAATATAGGCAAAAATAATGAGATAATATATATTTAAACAGATACGAATGCAAAATTTATTTGAGGAATTTCGTTACTATATTTCATTTTGTAAATTTTTTTTTAGCATGAACTAAACACAGTCCTTCCTACTTTATTAAATATGTCAGATCAGGGAGATTTCAGTATGGAATTTAAGAAAAACATTTCCTTAGTCAGATTAGTAAGTGTTTTACCTTGCATGAAGTGGACCAAATTACTTTTCTGTGTCCATTGTATGTGTCACATTATATATTATCCAGAGTCTTTCAGGTGCCAGGGCCTTTCAGGCACCAGAGCATTACAGGCACAAGACAGACCCCTAGCTTGATTTAACACTTGGGACATAGGATGTGGTACATTGGGTGGAATGCTATGTGGGTCATAGGATGGGATGCCCTGTGGGACATATGGAATACCACGTGGGACAAGGGATGGGATGTCATGTATATGGGGTGGGATGCCATGTGGGAGATATGGTGGAATGCCATGTGGGACATGGGATGTCATGTAGGACATGGGATGGGATGCCATGTGGGACATGGGATGCCATGTGGGACATGGGATGCCATGTGGGACATGGGATGCCATGTGGGACATGGGATGCCATGTGGGACATGGGATGCCATGGGGACATGGGATGCCATGTGGGACATGGATGCCATGGGGACATGGGATGCCATGTGGGACATGGGATGCCATGTGGGACATGGGATGCCATGTGGGACATGGGATGCCATGTGGGACATGGGATGCCATGTGGGACATGGGATGCCATGTGGGACATGGGATGCCATGTGGGACATGGATGCCATGGGACATGGGATGCCATGTGGGACATGGGATGCCATGTGGGACATGGGGTGCCATGTGGGACATGGGATGCCATGTGGGACATGGGATGCCATGGGGACATGGGATGCCATGTGGGACATGGGATGCCATGGGGACATGGGATGCCATGTGGGACATGGGATGCCATGTGGGACATGGGATGCCATGGGGACATGGGATGCCATGTGGGACATGGGATGCCATGTGGGACATGGGATGCCATGTGGGACATGGGATGCCATGTGGGACATGGGATGCCATGTGGGACATGGGGATGCCATGTGGGACATGGGATGCCATGTGGGACATGGGATGCCATGTGGGACATGGGATGCCATGTGGGACATGGGATGCCATGTGGGACATGGGATGCCATGTGGGACATGGGATGCCATGTGGGACATGGGATGCCATGTGGGACATGGGATGCCATGTGGGACATGGGATGCCATGTGGGACATGGGATGCCATGTGGGACATGGGATGCCATGTGGGACATGGGATGCCATGTGGGACATGGGATGCCATGTGGGACATGGGATGCCATGTGGGACATGGGATGCCATGTGGGACATGGGATGCCATGTGGGACATGGGATGCCATGTGGGACATGGGATGCCATGTGGGACATGGGATGCCATGTGGGACATGGGATGCCATGTGGGACATGGATGCCATGTGGGACATGGGATGCCATGTGGGACATGGGATGCCATGTGGGGACATGGGATGCCATGTGGGACATGGGATGCCATGTGGGACATGGATGCCATGTGGGACATGGGATGCCATGTGGGACATGGGATGCCATGTGGGACATGGGATGCCATGTGGGACATGGGATGCCATGTGGGACATGGGATGCCATGTGGGACATGGGATGCCATGTGGGACATGGGATGCCATGTGAGACCTAATGTGAGATGCCATTTATATAATTGGCCGGATCATATGATATGGGTGTCAATTTGCATGGGCATGCAAACCATGACGGTATTTACAGTTCTAGTTCATTTGATGACAGTCACACTTGACAATAAGTACTGACAGTAACTGTATACAGTAGGTACTATATTTTATATTCATATTATTTTATATACTGACAGTAAGTACTGGCAGTAACTGTAAAGGTACTATATTTTACATTCATATTATTTTATATACTGACAGTAAGTACTGGCAGTACCGTCTGTATAAGTACTATATTTTAGAAAACTAGTTCTCATTTATTTAATCTTTTCCTCAGGCTAAATACATAGCATCATGCATAGAAGAAATCAAGCAGGAATTGAAGCAAGACAACATGGCAGTGAAGGCCAATGCAGTAGCCAAGCTGACTTACGTAAGTTACATTTTTTTGAGATAGTTTTACAGGTGATGTAGGTATTTATGCTGTGTATACCTGCTCTTTTACACCATCTGCGACCTATTATGGATCTAAGCAGTGCTCACTCCCTTGCTGCCTTGGTTCCAGCATCGCTGCAGAGGCCAAAATCTTCATGGGCCCTCAGGACTAGTTGCCCCACTGCATATTAGAGCTTAAATATCGTTTGAATATGTGAAAATTGTTTTTCAAGTACATGTGTAAGCCTAAAAAACTTAAGCTTTAGCAGCAATATAATGCAAATTATTTTTAACAATGTTTGCTTTTGAGTGAATTTAAAATCATAATACAGACATACTAACAACAAAATACTATTGTAAAAATTCAAGATGGATTTTACATGCTTGCAAGAAGACATGATAGTTAACTATGGCTTATTTTCTTCATATTGCTAATATATTAGCCATATTGAGCAAAAAATTAATTATCGCAATTAATGAAACCAAATTATCATAATAGCATCCACAAATACGCTTCCAAACTGGCAATCATAACAAAATATAACCAAAACGAGTTTTAAAAATTCTTTCGAATTCCTCTTTCATATAAGATAGACTTTAATACTAGACCCCTGAATTAATCCAACCCACAGATTACTCTTATCTATTATGATGCGAACATATATTTTAAGCAATATATCCACCTTGCAATACTTAAAAAGCGGTCCTTGATATTATTTTAATTAATACAAATATGAATTACTTGATATATGAATCATATGGGGGTGGCCATCTTGTTCACCCGCCCTCAATAGAAGTGACTTCAAGAGATGTCAGCGAATCAGTTTCCGTTCCTGCATTTATGTGTAAATACATCTAGGCCTATGCACCATAGTACATTCGTCCTATACTTGATTTGTGAAAGTTAAGAATTTTTTTTATTAGTAGTGAGAAACTTTAAGAAATTATGATTAGAATATCAAGCATATTGCTGTACAAATCGTTCTTTTGAAACTTTTTCTGCAGTCAGTAGTTATTATCCCCCGTTGGTAACATTAGGCCTAAGCTGATGAAAACTTACACTAAGCTTACAGTAAAAAACTAGCCTAACGTAGGCCTACTAGTAGTACTACTGTACTATGAGAGCATTTCAATGAACTGGTTCCAAGATAGATCTAATAAAACATTACATTATCCTCACGGAAAGAAAACTATAATCTTCAAAAGAAAATAAATAATCTTTTAAATCAAATTTAATGCGCTTCTAAAGCATGTGAAAACCATAAAATTATTTGCACTTAAATCCTAATCGTTCAGTATTGTCTTTTCGTGAAATATTTCATGGCAATAAAAAAACCGAAACTGATTCTAAAACATAACTTCCAGACCTGAAAACTGGCAGTTTCAAAATATAGCGAACAATATGTTGACCTCCATAGGATCTCAAACTTTGAATAAAATCTGGAAACTGATTGAATTTTGAGGGAAACAGTATTGATTTTTGGAATCTTCATACAATTTTTACCCAAAAAGAACCCTAATTATTCTGTGGGTTTGTGTCTCCATTAAGATACCTGTCATGATTTTAAGCATCAGTTATTACAGGCTTTTACCATCTGCACCGAACAAAAGACTCCCTGTGAACAGGAAGTTCTGCCAGGCGGTGCATGTGATTTGAAAGGTGTTTTTATTAGTGAGTTATGTGCACTTTAGTGATTTTTAGACGTACTCATAACTTGCGTTATACGGTTTAAATAGCCTATTATTTTAGCCTTTCTTGAGCTTCTATTAGTTTTTCTGTTGTGGCCCTCAGAATGCGACAGGTCTAGTATTGTAAACTCCCATGCTCAAATTCTGTCATCTTTTAATTGAAAATTATTTTAAAAATTTCATTTAATGAAGAGAATATGGACTTAGTTAAGTGCTATTGTAATTGTTATTTTAATGGATAAATTAAGTGCTATTTTTCGAAGATTGTATTTGAATGGTTACGACGCTACAAAAAATTTCAGCAATGGTAATTCAAAAATTTATGGTGTTGTTTTTATTTGCAAAAATCATGTAAATTGGCAATGTTGAGGAATGCAGACGAAAAGTTCTGGTGCCAATCCGATATTTTAATAGCCACCTCCAAAATGTGATATGAAGAATGGTATCGTTTAGATATTTTTACTGTTTCAGAAACATAATAGAAAATATTTATTACACAAATTTTTTTTTGAAGAGTCTCAAAGAGATAGTGAAGGAGAATGATATTATTTGAAATTTGAAATGAACGAGGCTAGTCTTACCAGAAACTTCAACAGCTAAGTTAAGAAATTGTTAGCGTGGGTACGGACGCGACTTTCCATCTGCTGAAGTAATTTTGTAACCTGAATCTGAATCTGAATAGGTTAATGTAATGGAAACTTATAATATAGAGCACATTACTGTATGAACAGTCAATGGTGCTTTGCAAACTTACAGGTTAAGTCGGCAAAAATCCTTCGGGACATGAATGACAATCGAGCTTAACAAGTATGAGGAAAAAACAGTTAATAAGTTTAGTAGACTAAGTTTAGATTTGAAACAGTTTAGACTTGGTGAATATATAACAATGTCTGGTGGTCTGGCGGTAAAGCATTTCAATCTTGTAGTGTTTGGGCAGTTAGGGATAGAAGGAGTATTTACATTCATTTTAGCATAGGGAACGTGGAAATTCAGATATCATGATTATTTCTTGTATTGATTATTACGTTTGGGATAAGGTTTTCATTATCAATGGCGATGATTGTTATTGATTTTACATAGCATACGGAAGCAGGTGTTCTTTCTTCTTGCTTTTAGCAGGGGCCAATCTATTATTTATGACGTCTTTATTTATTGTATCCTATCTTATGATAAATTAATACCTACATCACCTTGTTATCATTCGTTTCTTTTCGTTTTTGAGGAAACTGATTGAGGGTCGGTTTCAGATTAGGGAGGACAGGCTGACAGAGGCGCGTATGAGTTAGAGGCACTCCCGAAAGGGTTTCCCGGTTGCATGCATGCTTTATTTTGATTACAAATTGTAAAATTATTAACATAAATTTGAAATTTTGTTTGAATTTGGCAACAGTTCCTGAATATTTCTCGAAATTGACAGTGCTGTCCTGGAAAGTGAAAAATTTTCCTGAAAATTTAAGAAAAATTCCCGGAAATTTAACAATTCACGTACTGACGAACATGCAGGAATTTTTTTTTGGAAAATGAAGGAGATTGCCCGAAAATTGTTGGAGATTTCCTTAGAATTCATAAAAAAATTCCAGAAGTTGAAGGCAATTTTCTGAAAATAGAAGATCTCCTTAAAATGAAGGAAATTTCTTAAAATAAAGAAAATTTCTCAAAATGAAGAAATCTTCCTGTAAATTCAAGGAGAATTCCCAAAAATTTCCCATGATTTTTCCCAAGTAGCATGGAAAAAAAGATAAAGGCCTATTTTAAAATTGTATTGCTTTGAAAATTCACTATGGGCCCCCTATGTGCACATGGCCCTGATGATAAGAACTTTACTTTTGTATCCAAAGGTTTTTGGTTCTATCTTGTAGATTGTGACCTTTAAGATTGTGGCCTTTGAAATTTTTAATAAAAATGTTGAAGATTTTGGTTGGAAATGGGAGGATATTTGGTGCAAACTGTAAAAAGTTTGGTCTAAAATTAATAAAAACTCAGTCAATACGTTTGCAAAAAGTACCATACATGGTTCATTTGATATTTCAGTTAATTGTATTTATGGCTTCCACAAAATTTTGGGAGGTGGGGGGGAGGCTAAGCTCCTAATAGCTCCCTTAGACACGTCACTGCTTTCTTTATTACTACCCGTACAAACAAATTAAATGCAACGACAGCCTTTTTGAAAGGGTGTTCTTGCAAATCCAAGTTATAGCCCCAACGAGCTATTAGATACATGAGCTGTACCCCAATTCGACTACACATTAGGAGAAATCCCAAATGGGATATTAAGCTCGATTAGCATATGTGCCAGACGGTATTTTAACACTCCAGCCAATGAAAACATTACTTTTATTTAAATCGGAGATATTTGGTGGTATTTCCCGAGCCAATGTTATTATATATGCTAAATTCATTTGCGGCGACCGAAATCTGAAGGAAAATCAGGATTTTGGGCTAGCCTCACATAAGCTCAAAATCCCTTAAAGGGATGTTCAGCTAAAAACTAATATGTAATGAGCATACGTTTGGAGACCTAAAATAAGCCAGATTGTTCACATTTTCTGATCAATTTTGTAAAAAAGTGTTTGTGGTGAGTGTTTATGAAGGGCATTTGTATTAATTCATGCAAAGTGGTTGCTACCTGTCCATATACCTTTAATGTTAATTATGTTATGTGTGGCTCTTACTTATCATAGCCGCTTTGATGGCTTTGATGGGGAAGGCAAGTATCCTAGCTTTCTTCGAAAGTACAATTTGCAGGTAACACAGTCGTAGCACATTGAGATGTTAGGAGGGCTCCAATACATTGATTATCGCAATATCGTGATATTGTTTTTTTCACTATATCTAAAATACTCTAAAAAACATATCATGATATGCCATTTTCACATGTAAACTGCATATTAAAGTAAAAACTTGTGAACACAGAATTATCGGAATATTTAACATGAATGATATTTCAACAGAATATTTGCAGCAAGTCGAATTTTGTTATACTTCACTTTCTTCAATCTTAAATTTAATAGAAAAATTGAGTTCATGTTGAAAACCCAAGCAACTTTTTTAATTAATAATCATAACAGATATTGGGATATGGTGATATTTATGATATTTTTGTCCATCATGATTGATATCTCATTTTCCTCAATATTGTGACAGCCCTTATAAGATCAGATGAATCAGTGTTCAATTCATCCCATCCAATACTAAAAATAAAATGCATTACAGTATGTGGATGTAATTGTATACTAGAACAAATTTAATATAAATGTGAAGGTGGATGTTGAAAGTGCACTATCGTATTATATCTGGGAGTTAATATCATTGCCACTCATGATTGTATGTATCATGTGCAGTAGTTGTGTGAAATGTGCTAAATTTATCATTTGTAGTACACCTGGGGTGATGAAAATACTGGCACTTAAAATGGTAAACCAAGTAATTATATTTTAAACAAACAGGAAGAGCATTCAATAGAGGGATTTCATCACGTGATTTTAATTCAACTGAAAGCCATTTTACAGGGCAAAGCATTTGTGCGTTGCGCGTTTCAAGCATTTCATCACACAGCTCAGTCACATCACACGTAAAACAAACAGACTTGGTCCTACTAAACACACGCTAACACGCGCTGATAATGAAAATACGCACTGGGCATGTAAAACACATGCTGGATATAAAACAGAAATGCAATAAGCCCCTCAACCTTCTCCGCCTCCTCTCCAACACTACCTGGTGTGCGAACCCCCACGCTGTCCTCAAAATCTTCAGGCTCACCATTCGTGCCAAGCAAGACTACGGCAATATTGTCTACTGTGCCACCCACAACTCTTACTTCAACCACATCAACACAAAGCCCTCAGCTTTGCTTGGGTGACTACAAGATCTCCCCCATCACCAGCCTTCATGTTGAAGCCAACGAACTCCCCTTTCTGCTAAGGTGTAGAAAGCTTAGCCTTTCCTACACTTTTAGAGCCCCCACCAACATACAAAACCTCGTCTTCAACCTCATTAGGTATCCCAATTTCTCCAACCTCTTCGATAGGACTAAAACTATATCCCCTTCCTTCAGCTTAGGCATCAAACCCGACCTCCATTGTCTGGACATCAACCCTACAACTCTTGGCACCTTTTCCTGGCCCACTTTTCCTCTCTGGGCCACCCCTCCCCTTCCATCTACCTGGACCTCTCCACTCATTGCAAATTCCAAACCCACCCCAACCTCTTCATCAACCTCCACAACAAAATTAAAGACCAACCTTTCAACTGCACCTCCATTTGTACTGATGGCTCTAAGGGAGGCAACAAGACAGCTGCTGCTGCTATCATCCAAGACATCACCCTCAGTAGCAGGCTTCCCAACTACTCTTCTATCTTCTCGGCTTAGGCCAAGGCCATCCTGCTCAGCCTAAACTATATTGAGCTCTCTCTGCTCAGACACTTTGCCATTTTCTCAGACTCTCAAGTCTGTCCTTATATCTTTACTCACCCTCAAGTAGGATAGACCCATGTCCCACCTCCTCGGCAAACTCTTTTCGTGGGCCGCCCCTCCCCTCCTCCCTTCTGCAAGAAAAATATTCTTTTTTTCTGGAAATCCAGCCATGTTGGCATCTCCGGCAATGACAGAGCTGATTCAGCTGATAAGTTTGCTCTAAACCTACTTGCTCCCCCTACCCCCTTCTCCAAAACCTATTCTGACATGAAACCGCTTATTGCTTCCCTTGTTCGTGACCACTGGCAAACCTCATGGGCCCCCAAATTGAAAACCAAACTCCACAACATCCAGCCCACCATTCCAACCGAACCCATCATTCACAACCTCCCCCGAATAGACAACGCCCACATTACCTGTCTTAGAATAGGCCACACTTGCCTCTCCCACTCCTACCTCCTTGCTGGCTACCCCACCCCCTGCAATAATTACCATGTCCTCCTCACCGTCCACCATGTCCTCCTTGCCTGCCCCCTATACAACCTTCCCAGAGCTTCCTTCACCCCTCACAACTCCATAGCCAAGCTCTTCCAAAATAACTCCCCAAATAAAATGATCTCCTTCCTTCACCATACCTCCCTCTACAACCATATTTAGTCCTCCTCCCCCATCCCCTTACCTACTTTCACATATTCCCTTTTTTTGATACCCTGCACTTCCTCGTTCGGTCCTAGCATCCTGGCTATTAGCCCCTGTCCTTCTATCATACTTCTCCTATTATCTTTTTTCCTTCCTCTGGAATGGTCCAACCTCATGGGCACAATTTGACCCTTGTTGTTGTGGTGCCGTTAAGCCTTTATCAAACAAACAAACATATAAAACATGCATTGGTTAAAATAAACTAGCCAGATGAATTAATTTTTTAATATAAAAATGTTATTTTGTAGACAAATTACCATCCAAGTACTTCAAGTAACCTTAATCAGTGGATTTTAAACATGTATTAGTGCAACCAACAGCACGACAAGATTCCTCCGGCACAATTATGTTACAAAAATAATTTTATATAACAACATGCAAACGTATGTAAGTTTAATTACGGTAGAGCAGATGACAGTGTTGTTCCTACAAAATGGAGATATAAACAAAGTCATGTGACATGACGTCAGCTGAAACATCCTTATACAGGACTGTATATTTTGTCATCCAGTTCTAAAACTAATACCAAACCATCAGTATCTTCCTGTTCTTTCATTTTTCTCAGTCTTTGTGTTGACATCGTATTCTAAAACAGAAACTAAAAGAAGGTGAGGAGATGAGACTCTTTGAGAAATTTACATAACATATTAAAGATTACGATCTAAGAAGGGTTAGTCACCCCATAAACATACATAAACATAAACGTACTTTGAAATTCATAATTGAAAAGCTAGGCCTAATAATAACCTAATTATTATTATTATAGTAGGCTTTTCAATGGAAATGTTAACAATGACTTACTCTGTTCCCCCACTTCGATTTCACAATTTCAATTTTGCATATTGTGTAATACAAAATTCATTGACACATGGATTTCATGTCTTGTACAGTATCTTACCCTAAAATGTTAAATATTCTTGTTGTGTTTTATGATTGATCTCGCGTTCCCCCCAAATACACATTTTGTTCAGAGCTTGTGAAGCTTACCCTACCATGGCTTCACCCCTGGCTCCCACCAAGGGCCCTTAAACAGGCTCCTGTTAAATATTCTTGTGTTTTATGATTGATCTCGCGTGCCCCCCAAATACACATTTTGTTCAGAGCTTGTGAAGCTTACCCTACCATGGCTTCACCCCTGGCTCCCACCAAGGGCCCTTAAACAGGCTCCTGGACCCATGCCAAAAAGCTCACTCCCATGCAACATTTAGTCCTTGGTTATTGATCAATCATCCCCCACTTGTGATTACACAGATTTATGCCACTGGTTTCAATTATTAGTAAACTTTAAGTTCAATGGCCAACATGCCGAAAAGTTTTCTTTATGCCTACCCGTGCCCGACACCTGAGTTAATCCTGAAAACTCAGGTATGACAATTACCAACCTGATTTCCTGTTCAGTGTATTGTGTTTCCACTCCAAACAATGACTTTTTTTATCTGCCATTCCCATGCACACCACAGCCAAGTAGCCCAAGGCTATTTATGTGTATAAGATTACACAAAGTCAGCTGAATAATCAAGGCACTTTTGTGATTGAAATCACTCATCCGTGTTAGGTGTCTTAGTGGGAGAAGTTTGTTTTCAAACTGGTGATAGAAATAGCCGTGTATCATAGTGCCTGAGGTAATATTGTGCATTAACTGTGAATGATTGATGGACCATTTCTCCTATGGAAAGATATTGCTTCATGAGCTTTTCACTTCTTTAAAACAGTTAAGCATGAATTGAAGAAAATAATAATGAAATGATGAACGTTTCCATCTTTTATATTTTTGGGGTACTGGTCTCCAGAGTATTAATTAATTATAAAATCTCTCAGGGTTCCAAATAAAGGTGTCAAGAATCTTCCCGAAAAATCATCATGGAAATAATTGCTGTAGTAAATACATCAACACACTCACTTTACCACACATGCTCCCTCTTTCTGAGTTTATTGTACTATTCATTGCACAATTAGGAACGTTCTTAGTGCAATGAACCCGAAACATTGTGGCCGAAACTTCAACTTTTTGCCACATACAGGATACTGTTGCTTTCTGGAGAAAATGAATGAAAATTGATTCTTCCCAAGAATTCCTGTTTTTTCCCGTGGTTGTAACCACCAGAACCATGGTTTTTTCCAGGTCTGCTGGTCTCTATATGACTTTTTCAGGCATTTGGCCCCAGTACCAGGCCCACTATCAGGGGAAGGGGGATTTATTTGAGTAAACAAACCCCCTTTGTTGCGAAAGTGCCCTGAAATAAAAATAATAATAAGCACCCGGAATTTCAATATTTTTTGCCCTTTTATACAAAAAACGAACCCCTTTAAAATTCCTGGCTATGGGCTTGAGTACTATTTTCCCTCATCCCCTCTTGTTTCTCCTGTCAGAGATTACAGTTCTATCTGTCTGATTCAATTAGCCTTGAATAGTACCACATCTATTTACCCCCTCACAGCTTCAGATGCTGGGCTATGACATCAGCTGGGCTGCATTCAACATCATCGAGGTGATGAGCTCTCCCAAATTTACGTTCAAGAGGATTGGCTACATCGCTGCTTCGCAGTGCTTCCATGAAGGAACCGATGTTCTGATGCTCACCACCAACATGATTCGAAAGGTAAGATAGGCGGCCACTGTTCCTCACAAGGTGCTATGAACTCTTAGTGATTGATATACAGTATTTATAGTGGGTACGTGATAGCAAAGTGTGGGGTTGAATTACAAGTAGTTAGTATTATTCATTATATTTCGTTGTTTTTTTATGACAAATAATAGCAATCTTACTGTACATTTACTAGTTTGGTATGGTTGGAGAATGAGAAAGTGTCAGAGATACTACTTTGAGATTGCACATTTATCAAACTATTATCACTGACAAAATTACGTAATTAAAAAATCCAAAAGGCATGATTTGTTTCAAAATCGAGTTGTTTTGTTTGTACTGTTTTTCAACACCTGATGTAGCTTATTTTGATGGGGAAATGGTGATTATAAGTTGTGCGTGTTTAAGCTCTTAATCTACTAAGCACCATGATTTTCTTCGAAGTCCCTGGAAGCTTTGAAGATTTTGTGCTGTTGATGTCCTAAAAATGGTTTAAAAGGATGTGTTGTTTTTCCATGGTTATATTTCATGAAGGTACAGTGTATGTTTCTGTTAGCGATGTCAGTGATAATGAATCGTAATTTTCAAGGGTCATGGTATGAAATTTACAGCGTACTGGAAGTTTGTTGTACTTTTCAATTGCTTTGTAACATACAGTAGTTGAACGTGCAAAATATCGCTGCTAGGTTAATCATTAATACCAAAAGATCTCAGCACGTAACACCCATTCTTAAAGATTTGAAGTGGCTGAAGGTTGAACATAGAATTAACTTTAAAATCATTCTACTTACCTTTAAAGCTAGAGTTGGTTTGGCGCCATCTTATATTAAAGAATTAGTTCAGTGGTCAAGCATGTCCATCTTATATGAAAGAGGACTTCAAAAGAAACAAAATGGTGAAGAAAGCATTGCAAAATCTTATTCCATTAAGGAGATATTCAAGTTTAAAGTTTGGTATCATTTTTGTAGAAACGACTGAAATCAGACTAGTTGTGATGTCACAGCCTCAGATTCCCCCAAGTCTTTAAGTATTTTGAAGAAAGTTTATTAAATTTTTTCAATATTTAAATTATTTTTCCTTGAACTTTCTTTAAGTGGTATATTATAAAAACCCTTCCTAGATTCAGTTTTACTACTTTTTTGACATATCCCATGGTTTTTAAGCCACAAAATTGTTGGCAAAATATGATAGAATACATAAAGACTTTGAGAAATCTGAGACAATGACATCACAACTAATCTGATTTCAGTCGTTTCTATACAAATGATAACAAACTTTAAACTTGAAAATCTCCTTAACGGAATAAGATTTTGCAATGCTTTTTTTACCATTTTGTTTCTTTTGAAGTCTTCTTTCATATAAGATGAACTTGTTTGACTACTAAACTAATCCTTTAAATCTCAGAAACAACCAATATAAGTTCATTAAAAAAAAGTTGGAAAACTCATTTATTTACTGTGTGCTATACTTCTTAATTTCATCTTTCTTTGTAATTGTGCGTGGATGTGTATAATTTCAATGTATGTATGTACAGCGCTGCTGATTGTTACTTTGATACTAGCGGCTCTATATATAAATTCCTACTAAGATTAAGATTACATAGACTGTTTATTTGTGTATGTATTTGGTGTTTTTCACCCATATTCAAACTTTCATATAAATGATATTGTGGCTTTCGCATTTCCATAGGCCATTTTAATAGCTCTCAGTTGCACAAATTTCAAATTCTATTCGATGAAAATACTTAGCAAGGTTTAGAATAAACTGTTCTTCCACTTTCTATTACATCACTTGTCTTCATTGGTTATTTCCGTTACTTAATTTGCTTTTGCAGTTTCCTGGTCTTACAGTGAACAGACTGCGTTCTATATTGACTATTGACACTATTGGTATTAACATAAAATGGGTTGAGTGTTTCCCTGTAGTGATTGTGGATTTAAAGTAGTGATTAATTTAAAGAGGAAACAATGTTGCAGAAATACTTTCATTTTGATATGCAAGTCTTGCTGGAGGTGGAGCTTGTGGACAAATCTCATGAATTTCTGTTAGTCATATGTGATACACTATAGTATTAGACTATTAAGGATTAGTTCAGGGTACTGCAAGTAAATCAAGCAAGTCAATTATATATGAAAGAGAACTTCAAAAGAAACAAAATAGTGAAGGAAGCATTTAAAAATCTTATTCCGTGAAGGAAATATTTAAGTTTAAAGTTTGGTATCATTTGTGTAGAAATGACCGAATTCCGACTAGTTGTGATGTCATAGCCTCAGATTTTCCAAAGTCTTCATGTATTCTGTCATTTTTTATCCTTTGATTTTGTGGCTTAAAAACCATTAGATATGTCAGGAAAGTAGTAAAACAGAATCTTATAAGGATAAATGTAAAGAAAGTTAGAGGGAAAATAAAACTGAAATAGGCAAAATGTTAAAATATATTTTCTTTAGAATACATTTACAAGAATCACTGAGGTCACTGAGAACACTGGAGGTCACTAAAAACACTGCCGTAAGGCTTTGCCTTGGTGCCACTCACACCTCCCCTATCACCAGTCTCCACGTCGAAGCCAACAAACTCCCCTTCGACCTCGGGTGCACAAAGGCTGGCCTCTCCTTTGTTCTCTGCATCCTCACCGATCCATGAAAACATTGCATTCACTCCATCCGCTGTCCTTCCTTCACCAGCCACTTCAATCTCAACAAATGCATCCCCCACCTTTAAGGATCCGGATGCACTCCCACTTCTTTAAAGCAAATATCAACATTTTCTCGATTGCCAGACACACCATACCACCTACACCCACCTGGACTATTTACCCTCCCAAGGTTTACCTTGGTCTTTCTTCCTTCACGAAAGCTCTTCACAACCCAGCCTTGTTCCACTCCAAATACCGTCAACTCAGTAGGCATTTCAATGACTATTCCTTCCTCTTCACCGATGGCTCCACATGGGAAGGATCCTCTGCAGCCGCCGCCTGTCCTGGCCTCACCCTCTCCTTAAGGCTACCCGACGGCACCTCCTATCTACTCTGCTGAGGCGAAGGCCATCCTCTTAGCCTTAAAGTTGATAAAACTCTCTTTCCGCCCCCCCTCCCCCCGTTTTGTCATCCTCTCTGACTCTAAATCTGTCCTCACTGGCATTCTCAAGATGCTCTGGCCCAATCCTCATTCTACAAATCCTCAACAAACTCCACACTATTTTCTCCCTAGGAAAGAAAATTATATCTTTCTGGATTTCCAGCCATGTCGGCATCCCTGGCAACGAGAGAGCCGACAGACCTGCATCAAAGCTCTGTCAAATAACATCTCTCCTTGTCCTATTCCAAACTCAGAACTCCATCTCTCCATCTCCAACTACATCAACAAAACCTGGCAAAACTCCTGGAATCACGAAACCAGTAATAAACTTTACACCATCAAACCCAAAGTCAGGACCAACACCCCTCTGCATAGTCGCAAGCGCAGGGGAGACATCGTTGTCACTTGCATTTGCCTCGGCCACTCCTCTCTCACTCACTGGCTCCCCTGCCCCTCTCTGCCCCACTTGCAACATCAATCTGTCTATCAAGCATATTTTCTTAACCTGTCTCCTATACCAGAACTCCAAACTCTTCTCTCCTTACTCTCCTCAATCTCGGACCTATTAGAAAACAATTCTTCCTGAAACATCATGAACTTCCTCTGCAGCAACAACCTCTTCCGCTGCATACTATCTCCTCCTCTCCACCCCTTCTACACCTCACCTTACAATCCCCATTCTTTTCACCTAAATTTTTCTCCCACATTTTGCTATTCGCCTTTATCTCCCTGACAAACTTTCCATCTCCTCACTATCCTTACTCTTACACCATTATTTATTAACACTTTCTTGGCACATATGACTCTGACTGTCATTGTGCTGTTAAACATCAACAAACCAAACTGTGTAAAGAATGTGAGGATAAGGGCTCTAGCCTACAATAGTAGACTTACATGTACTACACCGGTCATTTCTACAAAAATAAGACAAGCTTTAAACTTGAATATCTCTGTAACAGAATAAGATTGTCGAATGCTTTTGTCACCATTTTATTGTTTGTTTGAAGTCCTCTTTCATACATGTAGAGAGAGAGAGAGAGAGGGGGGAGAGAGGGAGGAGAAAGGGAGGGGAGGGAGGGGAGGAGGGGGGGAGGGATGGAGGGAAGGGAGGAAGGGGGGAGGGAAGGGAGAGAAGGATGAGAAAGGGAGGGGGGAGGAAGGGGAGGGAGGGAAGGGAGAGAGGGATGAGAAAGGGAGGGGAGGAGGGGAGGAGGGATGAAGGGAAGGGAGAGAAGGAAGGAGGGAGAGAGGGAGGGAAAGGGAGAGAGAGCGAGGGGAGGGAGAGAGGGGAGGAAGAGCGGAAGGGGGTGAAGGGGCGGAAGGGGGAGGGAGGGGAGGGGGAGAGAGGAGGGGGAGGGAGGGAGGGGAGGGAGAGGGGGGAGGGGGAGGGAGGGGAGGGAGGGGGGGGAGGGAGGGAGGGGAGGGAGGGAGGGAGGGGAGGGGGGAGGGAGGGAGGGGGGAGGGGAGGGAGGGAGGGGGAGGGAGGGAGGGGAGGAGGAGGGAGGGGGGAGGGGAGGAGGGGGGAGGGGGGGAGGGGAGGGAGGGAGGGTGGGAGTATTTTACCATTTCCATTGATTTTTTAGGCTATTTATTCTTTATAAGAAGCATCTCATTTTCATTACCTTTTTTTTTTTTAATGAAATATTATTGTGAAAGTACAAAAAAATTTTTTTTTGAAAGATTGCTAAATAATGAGTAGACTTGTCTTGCAATTTATTTGTAAAAGTTTGACTTAGAACTTGACAGTAATTAATTTTCCCACTGGGATTCTTAAATGTTGATAACATTTCTGTAATAGTATTAACAATGTCATGACCCATGCACTAAATCCATGTAATGCACAACCTTGAGTATTTGATTTAGTCCATTTTTACAACAGGTGAATAAACAAAGCGGACAAAATGTATGTAAATTTTTCTCGTTTGACCCTATTTTGAATTTATATAAAAAGATGTGTTTATGCATCATGCTTATATCTCAACGGTAATCTTTAAGTATGTACAAATCAGACCTAATATATCTCAATAAATTTGCAAGAAGAATGGCAAAAATAATGGCAAGAAAAATGGCCAAAAAAAGCCTATGGATTTAGATCTTCTTGTGAGTATATTGTTTTGACCAACTTTCCTAACAATCAGTTCATTATTTGTAGACAAAGCTTGCACACACACAGGTACACTACAATTCTGTAATCCATGAAAGCATTAGAATGCATCCACTTTCGAATTACTGCACAATTACAATCTTCTGGATCTTAGGATTGTTTGTTTAGATCATTAAGATTTGATATATCTCCTTGACTATCTATCCTCGCAGTAAATTTGTCGTGTTGATTTATCGTTCATTTTGAGCCATCATTACTCTTCAGCCTGAAGGTCTGTACTCTGAAAGGGAGTTTTGTGTGTAGAGTCCGTAGTATGCAAGTTTCTTGTAAAGCAGTGCTATAATTCAATCACCACCCCTAATGCAGGCTGCATAATTTCTGTCTCTAAATCTTCAAACAGATGCTATTGTTTGCATTTTTGAAGGTGAAGTGACATTTGAGGATGTTATTTCTTATTTTGCAAATCATTAACTTAAAATGTGTTATGTAAAGTGCTTGTAAGTTCTGTATTTCTTTGATTGTGTAATTACTGGAGAGTATGCACTTTTTTCAAGTTAAGTGTTGTTTGATCATGGTCGATGAAGCTAAATCTTTTTAGCTTTGATAAAGAAAAAAAAATATGATTTTATGTTCAGATAGTTATCGTGTGAGATTTGACAGAATAAAATAAATCATTTTAACTGTGTATATAAATTCCAGACCATTTGTGAAATGTTATGTGGGAGTTAAATTAACAAAAATTAAATCAAGCGATTTAAGGGGCGGGGTAGAGTATATGATTTAAATGTCAGAATTACTTGGAAGCTGTACTACCATAGAGTAATGGCACACTGTATAGCGTATGGTAGGAGAGTTTGGTTTCTGACAATGATTCGAGAGCTGTAATTGAAAGGATCAATATATTGATTTATTTGACTTGCAAACCACCCAAGATCAGCAATCTATTTGTACATAATAAGAAAATGAATTTAATACCTTAAAGGCCAAATAGTTTAAGGTGATTACAATTATAAATAGATTAATTATTAATTTGTAGATTATGCTATTTTTCTGCGATATACATTATACCAATGTTCTCTATTCATAAATGTTACAGTGCCTATGGAATAACAAGTCGTTATATATTTTCATATCTTTACCTGTTTTATCAACTTTCGTACTGATCGCAGGATTTAAACAGTCCGAATCAATATGAAGCAGCAGTAGCATTGTCAGGCCTGTCTTGTTTTTTGACACCAGACTTGGCCAATGACTTAGCTCAGGATATCATGGGATTGGTAAGACATTGGAGCAGTGAATACCGTGTATCTATTGCAGTAGACAGTACCCTGTGTTTCATGCTGTGGCGTACAATACCTGTGGCGTACAATGCCTGTAGTGTGCAATACCTGTGGCGTACAATACCTGTGGTGTGCAATACATGTGGCGTACAATACCTGTGATGTACAATACCTGTGGCGTACAATACCTGTCATTTTATTTCCCAAGTGGACACATTACAGTATATACTTCTTCATTCTTTGTATTTTTAGTGTGGCCCTTGCTGTTTATGAGTGCGTGATGATGGTTAATGGAGGTTTTCAGGTGTGAAAGGAGACAATTGACTCTTGTTACATTATCTTGTTTAAAACCTCTTGGTTTTGCCCATGTATTGAGGAATCTTTCAGACACTAATTAGAAAGTATCCATAAACTGTTATCTGCACATACAGAAATGGTTTTAGAGTTACAATTCATCTACAAGTTTCTTAAACCTATCAATGAGACTCTTATTACTCCTCATTTGCAGGATGATGAAATTAATGTAAACATTTATTCTTTAGATATGGTCTAGGAATGACTTTTGATATTCTCTGTCCCATTTATGTCTTCTTAAATCAAAGTAACTGATTCTCAAATTTGGGGTTTGGGATTTCCAATACATTTTTGTAACAAAGAGTGAACTTTGGATAGAAATTACTAAATTACTTTAAACTGTATCATCATGGTATTTTACAGGCCGTAGCTAGCCCAAAATTTGTTGGGGGCAATGTGTTAATGCAGTGGGATTGGTCTGTTTTTAGGACCAACTGTCAATAGAATGAAAAATACTCCTGCATAATTCAGGGGGAGGGGATTTCCCCACTGCCCACAGGTCTGGTACTGTAGGAATTAAATGCTGTAGAGGCTGGTATTCATGAATTGCTAATGACTCAATTGTTTGGGCAAATAAACCTAGGAGAGGAACTTTTTAATGTTGGTTGATTTGAAAACCTCCAGTAACCTGATGCCATGTGTATGTCTATTATGTAGTCTTTTACCCTTTCGGGTTTAAAAGGTGCATCTCTTGTTTCATTAGTTACCCTGGTCCGGTAGTGTTTGGTCCAGTCCAGCACTCTTTGTTTACTGTAGTATTTATCCCCTTCTTTGTGTCGTAGGATGTTAATAGCGCCAGCCAGTATGAAGCTGGTGTAGCTATGATGGGTCTTGCATGTTTTACATCACCGGACTTAGCCAGGGATCTGGCCAATGACCTCATGAGTCTGGTGAGTCTTCTTTTTCGCACACAGTAAGATTGACCAATGGGAATGATACTTTACTTTTAATAAACTCAAGTTTGCTTACTAGGGGAAATAATTGCAAAACATATGCAGAGTTGGAAGAAATCTACGGTTCTGCCGGTTATAATGCTGGAAAAATGAAGAGTTTGCGGGAATAAATATTTTATTTATAAAAAAAAAAATTGGGAACAAAACGCATCCAAGCAATTTGATATTTACAAACTTTCAAGTTATTTTGTCATTTAAAATGAAGAAGAAAGAGAGTCCAATAAATGAAAATAAAAGCAAACGACAATTCATTGCACTTTTTCTTCCACGATTTTTTGCGGGAAGATTTGGGACACATTCAGATGGAACCATGGGAAATTTTATCATTAATTCCAACTCCGATCAGATCAAATTAGTGTAAGTGATATTCATTCAGTTGGGCTCAGAAAAGTGTGAATAATTAAAAATTGTCAAATAAAGCAGAGACATAAGCTGTCCAGCATTTAGTGATGAAGCAAGGCCTTGCTTGAGAATATTTCAAACTTGAATTACAGACAGGCATTTTTTATTTGAAATTTAATTTGTGTCATGAATTTGACATTCTTTTGTGAAAAAAAAAGATTTATATGTATCAGGAAACATTGCTTCTTTGATATGAAATAAAATGGTTTGCAAGAATAACAACAGGTGTGTAAGAAATGTGGGAAATTGTCTGATTTATGATCATGTCAAAGTCGTAGACCAGTGGTCGTACAACGGCGTTATCCATTTGCATTGAGCAAGTCCCTCGCAAAGCTTCAAAAGAAATATCTTAAGGCGGAGGAGCATGTCTTGAATATACATTCATGTTTCAATCAAAAATAGATCATTTGTGAGAAAGCTTTCTCTCACAGTTTCCTCCGTGTTCGTTCCCATGTTGAGCACATTTTTTTATGGTTACTAATGCACTTTTTTCATTGATGAATATTTAACCATTTATGTATTAGTATTTAGTTTCACTTTTCCAGTTACCGTATTCGACGTATTAAGCACCCCTGCTCTAATAAGCGCCCACTCAACATTTTTTGGCTGATAACATAATTTATTTGATTAATTCGAAGAGTTAAATGAGTTTTGTTACATTATTTGCTAATTTTGCATCTGACGCTCACGATGTCTTTGTGGTGGTTATTGTGGAGCTAGTATAGAACCAGTTCACACAATGCAGTTCGAATAGCACACTGTATGCGGCCCCGGAGCATAGGCGCTTATTATGAAGAAATTTTGGGCCTAAAAAATGTGCAATTATATTTTCGTAAGCGTCCCGGGTGCTTATTACATCGAATACAGTAATTTTCTTTCCTTTGCTGTTCTTAGTATATTCCAATCAATCTTTATTAGAAAGGGTTGAAAGTTCAGTGTTGTATTTTCCTTTTACCCCCCAAAGATCCAAAAAATTAAGCTGGTATTTCTATGTTTCTCATTGTTGAAAATATAGTGGACAAGAATTTGTCTTAAAAATTTCATTAAAACAACATTTTTTTATATGTTTTATGTTTCAGCAGAACTGCATTATTTATAGCAGTGTAGTTAATGAAGCTCTCTGTGTGATGTGCACATATTTTCTTTCATTGAATGTCCTTCAGTTACTTACCTTGCCATTCCATCTCCTTTTAGTCATACTAGGATATATATATATATATATATATATATATATATATATCAATTGATATATTTATTCATATATATATATATATATAAATATATATATATATATATATATATATATATGATATATATATATATATGTATATCTATAAATATATATATATATATATATCTTATATATAAATATATATATAATATATATATAATATATATATAGATTATATAGATTATAGATTAAGTCTCAACTTGACATATTCTTGGTATCTCTCACTATGCTGAAATTAAGTCAACTGTGTCATTACATCACCAGCACCCTAAATATCTTTCAAACAAACTGACCTGGCTGTTTCTAACACCCTAACTTTCTGTGTCTACCCTATGGCACAAATGACTTAAACTGTCCAAGTGCTGTCAACCTAACAAACAAAGCAGACATTGGTAGCAAATTCTTGTTAAAAAAACAAAGCACATCTTGCAAGTTTTCATGTTGCTGCAACCTTGACAAATTTCTCAGTTTCTGTTTAGGTAATCTTAAAGAGCCAAATTTGATGACCTCTGGAATGTCATTTGAATTTTCACAAAATATATAGTGTTCAGAGAATTAAGGTTGGTGGATGCTTATTTTACATAATCATCAAATAGTATAGTCTTAATGCCAAACAAAAAGCACTAATACCACTAACTTCACAGAGAAATAATCATTTGCACTGAAATTAATATACAAACCAAGCAGGATTGAATAGCTGTGGGTGTTGGAGGTAAAGAAGGAAGGGGTTGGGGGGTTGGAAGGGAAAACCTTTATTTATAGGCAGGATTTGCCTATCAAGAGTGGGAGGGAAAAGTCAAAAGTGAGGGGGGAGGGAAAAGCTTAAAGTGAGGGGGGCAAGTCTAAAATGAGGGGGAAAAATCACCTTAAGATTCCAAATATTACCATGCAAAAGATATAAATATTGAAAAATGTAGGGGGATGGGGAAGTTCCCCATTGCTCCCTCCAAATTATGCCTATGCCCCTATTTATGGAGGGCAGGCCCGTAGCCAGCATGGGGCAAGGAGGGCCATGTCGCCACCTTTCCAAATGTATGTGCCCCCGCAAAAAAATAACGAAAAAATATATACACAAGGGTATGAGGAGAATCTGCCCAAGTGCCGCCCCATTAAGTACTTGTGCTCTCCCCCTTCCTTCCCCTTGGCAAAAGTTCTGGCTACAGGAGTGATGTAGGGGGTGCCTGGTCACTTAAATACTTTAAAGTGTCCATACAATAAAACTTGTAAAAGCAAATGCTAGTGTTTTCTCTATGCTCCTCATATGAAAAAATACACCACCAAAAATACAGGTATTTTAACAATTATTCTCGTACAAGGGTAAAATTTGCAGCTTTTTAACCACAAGGCAGATTTTACTTTGATGTCACAATGATGAGGAATTTAAAGGTCCTTTGAGCTGTTTGGGTTAAACAGTGTTTCCTAAACCCACCTCTGTGATTTGAGTTGTTCATCATAGGCATATATGGTGTAAAGTCCCCCCCCCCCTCCTCCTCCCCTGCCAGGTCTACTAGATAACATATGATTTGTAGAAGCTTGAGGTAGTAATAATGTAGTATATTAATATGTAGTGTATTATTTATGTAGTGTATTGATATGATGTATGCTGGCATTAAACAAATAAGCCTTGTTTCCACAGATGGCTTCCACAAAGCCGTATGTCAGAAAGAAAGCAATCTTGCTTATGTACAAAATATTTCTGAAGGTAAGTAAAATTTATGTGACGTTTAAGTGTTTACAGGGGAATACTGTAATTACTCTGTGGATCCCTGATATATATTTAAGATTCCCATTGTAGATTTAAGGTCTTGAGCAATTTGAGTTCAGCATACAGTATGCCATACATCTAAGTCATACTACATTCTCTGGCAGAGATGCTTTAGGATGTACAGTATTATATGAACATAGGTACAATTGTATGTTCGTATTTGCTCCATATTCATATTTGCTCATATTCACATTTCTCATTGAGCTTTCCTGCTAATTAACCTTTCTAGGTTGAATGATTGACAGTTTATTTCAACCAATCACCGCACGAATTTGCCTAGCAACAAAATCTTTGTAACTAAGTGGCGCAAACATCCTATGCGATACTGGTACAGTACAGCTAGCTAGCGGCGCGCGTTCATGTAGTCAATGTAACTTACTGTACAAAACAAATTTCTGCACACAGTGACGGCAAAATGGTGAACAAAAATTGCGTTTACGGGCCTTCTGTGGGCTTTGTAAATCTGATTGCTTTTACTCAGAACAGTTAGCAAACTGAATTTTGTTTATCCTATTTGCTAAAAATTCTAAAGATCTGGAGAAGTGCTATAAATTAATCAAAGCTTACGGCAGGCCTCGCTAACATCATAATGTCAATTTATTGGTAATGCACGATTGCGGATTTGAGGTTTGTTTGCCCTACATAATTACTGCGTTGCTATGGTGGGCGTGGCCTATTTGGATTTGAAAAGCTTAATCATTTGAATAGTTTTGTCCTTGACATTGTAAATGTATAGACTTCAAGGAATATTCCCATGAATATTCATTTTCATACATATTATTAAAGAGACAAGTTGGTGTAAAAACATTGTTAATCCTTACTCTACCACGCGGCGATAGTATCGTCGTTTTGGGTGCCCCGTCTTTGATTCCGCCTCCCAGGTGCATTTTTAAAACAGTGCTGGTAGAGTAAGGGTTAATCAACCCGCGACAAGTGCACCAACTCGAAAATATATTCAGCATGGACCCGGTGGGCGGCCCGCCAGGTTATTGAAGTGGAACGAGCCTGACTTTGCTGCTCGGAAGACAGTGGACCCTTCAATAATTAGCATGTGATTAACCTTTTCTCTACCACGCGGCGATATTATTGCCGTTTTGGGTGTCCCATCTTGACTCTGCCTCCCACGCGCATTTTCAAAAAAGTGCTGGTAGAGTAAGGGTTAATATCTGCATGAATTGATCATGAGTTACAGCAATTCAAAAATTGCCCCAGTATACTGAAAAGTGACCTCGCAGTGCAAAATGTGATGTCATAAAGGCAGATCCAAGACAATTTTTGTGTATCTTTAAAAACCAAAAACAAAGTTTTTCGAGTGCAAGGTACATTTAAGGAATATTTTATTTTCAGATTGCCAAAAAAATTATACCATAAGTCATCTCGTCCATTTATTTTCCTTATAGTTTCCTGAAGCTCTGAGGCCAGCTTTTCCGAGATTGAAGGCTAAGTTGGAAGATCCCGACCCAGGTATGTGGTGGAAGTGGGAATGTTTTGTCATTTTGGAGATTGAGGTGTATCCTTCAAGGGTGCATACATTACAATACAATCATTTTAAAGTATTCAGTATTTCTGCAAAGGTATGTCTTTCTTTTTTGACATCATCTTGTTATATAGTCTCTTTGATATGATCTTTGAATCAGGAATCAGGGTATATCATACAATTGCTAGTCTTACATCAGTTGTCTGCTGTCAGCAATAAAGAAAATATTTTATTTTCAAAACAGCACCTCAGCTAGGAAAATTGTTGAAAATGGCCAATTTTTGTGGATATTTAGATCTAAATATAACTTTTTACCCATGTGTAAATAATAAGCTTAAATCCTAAAACTATTGTATGTGAGTAGCGGTACCTCACATATCAGAGCTCTAGATTGGAAAGTTGGTTTTTAATAGCATCTTCACTATGTTATTTTGTCACATAATTTTCAGTGATAAGAATAACCGTTGAGTTTATTTTGGAGTTGCCAAAATAGAACTTTAGTGTGTTATTTAGCCGGAATTGTATTTGCTTCTTTGATAGTATTAAGTGTTCTATATATAAAATACATTTCAGGTATGTACTGCCAATAAGTAAGAAAATATTCTGCCTCAAAAATGCATGCGCGTCATGTGATTTTGTCGTTTTTTGAAACTCGAGTTCATATTTTTACTAATAATAAGCTTTATTCTTATGTCAATGGCACTGTATGAATACATATTTTCAATTTCACAGCCCTGGTTTTGACACTTCATTATATTATTTAGTCCCAAAAATGGAAATTTAGGAAAAATTGAAAAATTTGGTGAAATTTGCATTTTTGGAGTCAAAAATAGGAGGTATAAGTAAAATATAACCAGATTTAATAATATTTTAATTTTATTTTTTATATAGAATATAGGAATGCACAATAGGAATAAAGAAAGTGTTAAAAATCCAGAACAATGAAATAATTCAAAAGTTTAAAGGTCACAACATATCTGAAATTTCACCCTGATGATTAAAATGGCTGTAAAATAAAAATTAAAAAGAAAGTCATCACCATTTTGAAATATGTAATTGATAATAGTGTACGCTATTGACCTGCAAAGTCTTAGACCAATCCATTGTGCTTCTCATGGTGAAATTTGTCCTTGAATTAAACCCGTTTATTGAACATTGAAAAACTTAAAGATTGGGTTCAAGTGAAAATTTCAACATTAAAGCTAACGCTGGTAGAGTCCCATTTTTGAATTCTACAACCTCAAAAAACAGCCTGGTACCAACTTTTAGAGCCATAGCATGTACACACAAAAAGTTATATGTACTTTGCAATCTATACAAATTCAAAATGGCCACCATTTCCATGGAAATAGGCCAAAAATGGGCCGACTATGAGTGACCATATCTCACAAACCATAAAAGATATGAAGCTAAAATTGTGGGATTCTTACTAGCTACATGATTTGTAACAAATGTGTCAATTTGCAAGCAAATCTGAGATGGTGGGTGTCATGCCCTTGTTGAATTGACATGGAATGACCTAAATATTATGAACAAATATTGAAGGTTCAAAGTTTAATCTTTGCAAGATTTATGTAAAACTTGTCTCTGTCTGATATTGCAAGTAATTATGTTGAATTTCTTAAGTTCGTCTTTAATTTTTTTCTAATTTATATATTACAACTTATAATTGAATTTTATAATTGAAAATTATAATTGAATTCTTCCCTGACTTTATTTTGTGACAGGTGTACAATCCGCAGCTGTTAATGTTATATGTGAGCTGGCTCGACAGAACCCAAAGAATTACCTGTCCCTGGCTCCACTCTTCTTCAAGCTCATGACGACTTCCACCAACAATTGGATGTTGATCAAAATCATCAAGCTGGTGAGTTGAAACTTTGTTATGTAACTTTGTTATGTTTTGCACTGTATCTGTAGCTGCAGTGCGTAATAGAACATACACCATTGAACAACTCCAATATGCACTTGCCGTGTTCACTTGAAAGGTGCTGGGGCACCCTAAGCTCTCCATGCCAAATCCTAAAATGTATTTATAAGAAAGATAGTTCGTCATTACTGAGACTCGGGTATGGAACAGTCTTATGTGATGCCATTGCCGAAACAATGAAATTTCGGACTGTGGAGAGTAAATTTTGTAGACACCTGACCACCCGTTGGGAAGTCAGGTTTGTCACCCATCAATCATGTTTCTGAGTACCAGTGAGCCTATGTATTTCAAATTTCTTGCTGTTTTGTCCAACAATTCTCTATTGAGACTCAACATTTCTCAATTGAGGCTGTAAGACCTCTGTGATCTAGTGGTCATGCAGCTAGGCATGCTAGAGGTCAGGAGTTAAGTCCCTGGTGGGTCTTCATTCATCAGTGCTCCACAACTGGTTTATGGTTGTGGAATTCTCTATATGTGTAAGGGTTTTTTGCAACGGTTGACACACTTTTGGGATGTGCTAGTATTCATAGTATGATGACTACAAATACTGGTGGATTTTACATAGTGCTGTCGTGACATATCGATTATCGCGATATCTCTTTTCCCACAACATGAAATATGCCTATTGCGACATATCACGATACCAAAAACTAATACTCAACTGAAATTTTTTTGCGCAACTAGGCTAGGCTATTTTGTGCGTTACAATTCTAACGTTACGGTACTTGATATAAGTCAAGTTTAGGCCATTAAAAACGTGCAAAACAATCGCTAAACATGAAAAAATACTAATTAAAAATCGTGCTACGTTACCACACACTGGCACTCGCCGATGTAAGTTGGCAAAAAGAACGAAAAATTAGTCTAGAGTGTGCCACTCAGGCTCTCACTTTTATGATTCATGGTGACGTTGGCTGAATTACTAAACACGTGCGTGATACATGATGAATGTAATAGTCAAGCAATCATGTCATCTGCTAGATCTGCAAATAATTTAGTATTGCGTTCATGGAGTAAATTGTAACTCCATGATCATATAACGTTAGTGATATTAACAATTTGTGTCTTGAGTCAGTTTTCTTGAAAAGTATCGCGATACTACGATATATTGCGGTATTTTTTTCCACGTTAATCGATACGTAATAGAGCCATGTCGTGATAGCACTAATTTTACACAAAAATTTAGAAGATGAAGAGATAAAATAGTCACAGGAACAAAGAAAACAAGAGTGTAATATTTCTGGTGCCAAATCAAAACTAAAGTCTATTCTCTTACAACACAAGATGTATGATACAATATTTACAGTTGTTCCAAAGATAATTTGGAGCTACATTGTTACACACAACTTTCCTGATCAGCCTCCTGAAAGTCTCTGAAAAAATCTAAAATTGCTTTGGACAAGAACATGTGGCCTATCCCATAATATTACATGTGGCCTATCCCATAATATTACATGTGGCCTATCCCATAATATTACATGTGGCCTATCCCATAATATTACATGTGGCTATCCCATAATATTACATGTGGCTATCCCATAATAATCTGAAACAAAGAAAACCCTTCTTCATAAACAAGAAAAGGAAAATGTATCTATCATTTATATAACTAACCTAAGTAAGTAGAACAAACATCCTAATCTAAAGCTACATGTATACAATGAATATTACTAATACGCTTTACACATGTACTTAGCTGTTAAGAAAGGGATGTAAAACCCTACCTACATCTATAGCAGGATTTCACCACGTGATTCTAACTCAACTGGACTCCATTGTGCAGCGCAGCAGCTTCATTGCGTTTCATGCGTCTTCACACAGCTCAGTCACATCACACGTACAACAAGCATATTACATGCTATCTTACCAGTACCAGTTCAGGTACCAGTACCAGTTCAGATCTAACCTCTCAGGCACAATTTGACCCCTGCTGTTGTGGTGCCGTTAAACTCTCATCAAACAAACCACTTCAGGGAATTTTACTGATTGCATTTTTTTGCTCTCTTCCGATTATTTTTCTTCATATTTTCCTTAAGTAAGTTATATTTTCACCGGGCATACGAAAAGTAACTTTAACATTAAGGCCATCTGATTGTTTGTTACTCAGACAAAACCTACATACTCGATGTAAAGTGCTTGCTGCAAATCCTAGTGTGTAGGTTGAAAGCCGTGCTGTCATACAGCAGAAAACCACTTCAAACGTCGATCAGGATCAGATGGAAATCGAGAAAATGTCTTTTTATTCCCCCGCACACATCTATTAGTGCAAACAACAGCACAGCAAGATTCCACCATAATTATCTTACAAAAATAATCTTATATAACAAGATGCATATGTATGTAAGTCTAATTAAGTGTACAACAGATGACAGTGGTTTTGACCAACAAAATGGTGATGTAAACAAAGTCATGTGACCTCTTGATGTCAGCTGAAACACCCTTGTTAAGATATTTTACAACATAATAATAATAATAACGATGATAATGCATTTATATAGCGCGATATCACAAAAAAGTACCAATTTGAATTCACTTCACAATATATGCAACATATACCAAACAACTTAAAAAGATGTTTCAGTTAGGCTATTCTTACTTTAAGCTTGGACATGTTGTAATCTACTTTCATGTGGTTGAGATTACTTTCACAGGAGGATTTAACCATCTGTTTCATGAAAGTATCAAGTGGTATTGAAGTAAATGACAGGTATGAATCACAGTATTGCTGAAAATGCTTCCTCCGCTGTATGTAATAGGAGAAGCGATCTTAAAAAGAAAGCTTCAAGACTTTGAGAGCTACAATCTTGGACAAAATTATTGTGGCACTTTTCCCCTTCTACATTGAATTGTTTCTTAAAACGAAAGTGTCCCGTGATGATCTACTTTAGTTCCAACGTTGAGACGGGGTACAAGGAGCTTAAGAGCATGACAACTAATACTGTCCAAGATTGCAGGTAGTTAGTTGCATTACCACTCTCTGTTGCGGTCATTTAGAGATTTTAAGTTTTCCTTCATAGAAATGTGTATATGACGCCACCTTCAAGCATGTCACACTATTTTATGGGGGATTTATGGTCTTTGACAAGTCCCAGCTCACATTGAAACCAACAAGCTTTATGCAGAAAGCGGGTACCTTACCTATTTAGCTGAGAACAAGTCCCAGCACACATTCAAACCAACAAGCTGTATGCAGAAAGTGGGTACCTTACCTATTTAGCTAAGAACAAGTCCCAGCTCACATTGAAAGCAACAAGCTGTATGCAGAAAGCGGGTACCTTACTTATTTAGCTAAGAATAAGTCCCAGCTCACATTGCAACCAACAAGCTGTATGCAGAAAGCGGGTACCTTAGCTATTTAGCTAAGAACAAGTCCCAGCTCACATTAAAAGCAACAAGCTGTGTGCAGAAAGCGGGTACCTTAACTATTTAGCTAAGAACAAGTCCCAGCTCACATTGAAACCAACAAGCTTTATGCAGAAAGCGGGTACCTTACCTATTTAGCTGAGAACAAGTCCCAGCTCACATTGAAAGCAACAAGCTGTATGCAGAAAGCGGGTACGTTACTTATTTAGCTAAGAACAAGTCCTAGCTCACATTGAAAGCAACAAGCTGTATGCAGAAAGCGGGTACCTTACTTATTTAGCTAAGAACAAGTCCCAGCTCACAGTGAAACCAACAAGCTTTATGCAGAAAGCGGGTACCTTACCTATTTAGCTAAGAACAAGTCCCAGCTCACATTGAAACCAACAAGCTGTATGCAGAAAGCGGGTACCTTACCTATTTAGCTAAGAACAAGTCCCAGCTCACATTGAAAGCAACAAGCTGTATGCAGAAAGCGGTCACCTTACCTATTTAGCTAAGATATTGGATTAATACTTTTAAGTACATAAGTCTAAACTGAATAAACTAATTTTGTTAGTTTGCTTTTATTAATAAGAAAATAACTGATTAATTAATTTATTCAAGAATTGTCAAGTTCATGTGTCAATAAGTTGCTCACAAATGTATTGATCGCAATTTTATTTGTTAGTTCAACAAATGTTTGAATTTTTGCAGTCAGTTAGTTTGTAGGTTTCTGTAGATAATTATGTGATTAAAATAAGTCGAAGGTTTGTATACTTTCTCCCATTGTATTGTATTGTATTTCAGTTTTAGGCGTATGCCAGGGAAAGCACACGTAAGTCACAATGACTTTTTTACAGTGTGTACCTGAGGAATTTGCCAGGATGGAAAGTGGATGAACACCGGGTTAACACCCTGCTCTTTTCGATTTTCGAGAAGTGTTCAGAGAATTAGACAAGAGGGGAAACTCCTACCATCGGGACTGACGGCTTTACGTCCCCTCCGAAGGAGTAGTACGTAATATGTTGTATAACCTAATTTTCCTGTTTTGTTTCCGTAATACAGTTTGGAGCTCTTACTCCTCTGGAACCAAGACTGGGAAAGAAGCTTCTGGAGCCCCTCACTAATCTCATCCACAGGTAGGGCGTTGGAATTATATTACAAAAAAGCTTAAAGAAACCATTAAATTTGAGTTAAGACCAACGTTTTGTGATATTGTTTCATATATTAGTGTGTTTGTAAGTATTTAACAGTATAGACCTTTTTAAATCGGAATCAGCAATTTCTGGATAACTAATTTAAATAATGTCACATGCCCGAGATTCACGTGTCCATAATGGACCAATTGTATACTGGAGAAATCTTATTGACCAATAAAATACTGGAGGAATCATGGCCCTCTGCACAATTTACACACGGTATGGGACTAAGCGTATAAAAGGAAAATGTTTTGAAGAGCACGTATCATACGTGCGTTATACATGAATGAAGTAAGCGGCGTATTGCTGCTTACATTTTTTCCTCGAACCTGCACCTGATTGGTTGGGAAACAAAGAAAAAGTCCCCCCAGCATTTGATTGGTCAAAGTACTGAAGAAATCATGTTCGGCTAAAATCGGTTTGAAAGGTCTATAGGACCACATGTTAGTGAGACTACCTTAAAGTTTTTATGGACAGGTAGCAACAGTATTAGCAAGAGTATTAGCTTTAATGACTTAAGATATACTAAAAACATGTAAACAGCAAAAAGTCTCGTGAAAATCAGTTAAAAATTGACCATATCACAGCATTTTCAAGCTTAGATACCTAATTAGCATAAATTGTGTAAAATGTTGTGACCTTAGAATGGGACAACTAGAAAATTGCTTTTGTTAAATTACTGTTTTTGGTGCTTCCCCCAAAACATTTTGAATGGGAGAAGTTTGGTACAGTGAGCAGGAAATTGGATACGATCATAACCTTGACCCAGATTTAGCAGTAGATTGCATTTGAGAACCTTTGATATTTGAAATTTGGGAAAGAAATATAAAGAATACTTTCATCTGGGTGAAGAATCTCTACCTGACCATATACAGTTAAAGAATTAGCTCGGGGGTCAATTGCAAGTCCATCTGATATGGAAGAGGACTTCAAAAGAAACAAAATGGTGAAGAAAACATTCAGAGACAAGAAACTACAATCTTGGACGAAACTCGTTGAAACACTTAGTGAAAATATGTGATGCTTTTCATGAACCTACTTTTCTATTGTTAATTATGCCACATTTAGAAATCATAAATGCTGGAAATCTTTTCTATTGCTTCTTCAGTTCTATTCTTTCATTTGTAATTAATATTTTAGAATTTTAAGGACATTGGAATAAATTAATTTACGCTGCCTATATCATCCTCCCCTACCTCACTATCTTAACCATCCACTCCCCTTCCCCATTCAATGTTGACCGTTATTAATTTATTATTTTATTTTATGGAAATGATGTTAAAATCTAAATAAATCCAATATTGAAGAAAGTAAGGGGGAGGGGGCAGTAGGGAGTTACAATTCTCAGATTTTTTTAAAAGAAACTTAACACTATAAAATAAGTAGTTCTCGTACTGCTGAATTGTTCCAACAGTTTTGTCCAAGATGAATGTTGAGGCAGAGTGTTTATATGCATATTTAATGCACGGGCAAAGGACTTTGACACGAATGGAATGGCCTGACTTTAGGAGGGTCATTCGCGAGTGCAAAGTCCTTTGAACCGAATCAAATACACATATAAAGATGATGCCAAGACGTTAATCTTTTTATACAATTTTGTGTTAGATTGTTTCAAATGCATGAAAAACAACTAAAAAGAATGAAAAGCGAGAAAAGTTTGCATATATTTGATTGCTTTAAAAAAAGAAATTACCCGTTTTGAAAATGGAATAAACCAAATAATCATGGCCGTGCATTAACAGGATTTAATGCACGGGTCATAGCAATGCAAATACTTCATAGAAATTTGATGAGTAAGGTTATCACAGCAAATTAGAAATTACCACTACGAGGGTCAAGGCTCACATGTAGATAACTGTTTATATGGAATGCGAAACTCTCTGTCAGTCTTTCTCTTAAGTAATGTTTATTGCATGTTTTAAAAAATGTGATCTGGATATTAAGTTTTAAATCTTCAAAGTGAAACGAAAAGAAAAAAGTATGGTAAGATTATTTGTGTCAGGTAAAATTTACCTTTATGAAGATATATTATGTGGATTTTATAATGAGTGTTAATGCTCCTACCTCTCGTCAAAGAAAATATGTCTGGGAAGTAAGCGGAAGGTAATTTTTGAGTCTTAACCAGGGACACTCATACATTCATGCTTGTAGAAAATATACATTAATAACTTAACTGATTTGTTTGACATGTTTCAATGCTTAAGTCCATGTAATCGATGAAAATTAAAAGTTTCCCGAGAACTGGTAATGCTACAATTGCTCAAAAATTTCAAATGACATTTTCTGCTAGCTCCTCCTATGTCTTTTGTCTTTGCAAAAAAATAGTAAAATGCGACTTTCAACATTGATTGGGGGGAGTGGAATTGGTCATGATCGTAGTATGGGGTTTAAGACATGATAGTTATGACACAGATTTACAATAATATAACAACAGTAATTTAGATATGTATTAACTAATAATTTGTGGGAGTGGAATTGGTCATAATTGTAGTATGGGGTTTAAGAAATGATAGTTATGACACAGAATTATAATGATACAACAAATGTAATTTAGATATGTATTAACCAATAAGTTTGAAGTCCATGTAATTGATGAAAATCAAAAGTTTCCCGATGAACTGGTAATGCTACAATTGCTCAAAAATTTGTAATGACATTTTCTCCTAGCTCCTCGCATGTCTTTGCAAAAAATAGTAAAATGCGACTTTCAACATTGATCGAGGGGATTGAATTGGTCATGATTGTAGTATGGGGTTTAAGACATGATAGTTATGACACTATAATGACACAATAATTTGTGGTATCTTCAAGTAGGAGTGTTTGGATTTTTCTTTACAAGTATTTGCAAAGAGATCAGTGGTGTTATTTAGACTCACTTTCCCATATTTTATGTGCCAATGAGCTGAACGTTTAAAATCTTAAGCCTTTGAGAGGTGGATTTTGTCAATTATTCATTGTCTAATGTTGGCAAGAACATTTCTCCTTCCTCACAGTACTTCTGCGATGTCATTGCTGTACGAGTGCATAAATACCGTCATATCAGGTAACGATCGTTGGTTTGTTTGATGTAAACATATTGACAGCTGATTCTGAATTAACCTCCCGAAGTTAAATGATTGACAGCTTTTTCAACCAATCACCGCATGAATTTGCGTATCAACAAAATCTGCATAACTAAGTGGGGCAAACCTACACGGAACTGGTACAGTACAGCTAGCTAACAGCTGCGCGCTCTTGCAGTTAATGCAAGATACTGTACAAAGCAAATTTCTGTACACACGGACTGAGTGATGGCAAAATGGTGAACAAAAATTGCGCTTACGGGCCCGCTACTGGCTTACGGGTCCGCTGCGAGCTTGCAGGCCCGCTGTGGGCTTTGTAAATCCGATTCCTGTCACCCAGAACGGTTAGCAAACTGAATTTTGTTTATCCTATTTTCTAAAAACTCTAAAGATCTGGAAAAGTGTCATAAATGGATCAAAACTTACGGCAGACCACATGAACATCCAAATGTAATGCATGATTGTGGATTTGAGATTTGTTTGCCCCACCTAGTTACCGCGTATTGCTATGATGGGTGTGGCTTATTTCGTAACTCGGAGATGTTAATTCATTTATACCAGCATAGTTTGATGTTTCAAGTACAAATAAAACACTGATGAAAAATATAATTCTCTTACAAATGGATTAAATCATAAATTGGAGATGCAACCCAACGGAACCAAAATGGCCTGAGAGGATTTCCCGTCCCGGGTTGCATGCTTCCAGTCCGGTGGGGAGGTAAAATTGAGAAATTATTAAAATCAAAATGAATAAATTATAGGGAAATTTGCTCAAATTATTGGAAATTTTGGCATTATTTCCCAAAAGTTGAAGACAATTAAAAAAATATTGATTAAATTTCCTGAAAATTGACTAAATTTCCTGAAACTTGACTAAATTTCCCGAAAAATGGCCAAAGTTCTCAGAAAAAAAAAAAAAAAAACCACCCTAGGTATTAAAATTTTCTTAGCAGTTGAATAACTGAAACAAGGACGTTTGGCTAAAATCAGCTTGAAATGGTCTATTTATTTACGAGTAGAAATTACACACCCAATTCTCATTCACCTCTGATCCAAAATCCTCTGAGGTAAAATTTGACCCCAACTGTCTTGGTGCCATTAAGCCCTCATTAAAGATAGTGATCCAAAATATAAAGTGGCAATTACTAAATTTGCACATTAATCAAAACTCATAATTCACCTGTCTTTCAACCAAATTTGAAGTAATAGAACACAGTAGATTATTGTATTTGAATGCAAAAGTCATATTTGAAAATGAGGAAAAGGTACTTGAAAACTTTTGAAAGGTTTTCCAGAATAAAGTAAAATTGTTATTATTTGTGAATGTGGAATGGCATGTTACATTCATTGAATGTGAGATTGTGCAGAAATAGCAGACTTGCTAATGAGTCACCAGCATCCAAAAAAAATATTGAAACGGTCAAATATACTAATGAGGTGCAGTGGCTGAGTGTCATGCTTGTATTCGAAAGGTACCCGTCGTGAGCGCTGCATTGTGTCCTTGAGCAAGACACTTTACTCTACTTGCTTCAGTCCACTTAGCTGTAAAATGAGTACCAGCACTGCTGGTGGAGTGGCATCCCGTACAGGGGGAGTCATGTACTCTCATCTGCTTGCACCATTGAAACCTGGGGTAAGCACCAGCTCAATGAGTGTAATGGCTCGGATGGATTTAGCTGGCTTAGTTAAAAATACTAAAGAAGTATGCCAAGTTTATTGTGAGGTTCAGTTTGCAGAACTTTGCATTTTACATAAATCACTGATTCTTTTTATGTTTGCTTCTTCTACTCTCCTTTTGTCTGTCCTATTATCAAATTTGATTATCAATAACAATGTTCCTATAAACGTGAGTATTTAAATATTCAAGTATTTAAATATTCAAGTATTTAAATATTCAAGTATTTAAATATTCAAGTATTTAAATATTCAAGTATTTAAATATTCAAGTATTTAAATATTCAAGTATTTAAATATTCAAGTATTTGAATATTCAAGTATTTAAATATTCAAGTATTTAAATATTCAAGTATTTAAATTCAAGTTTTAAATATTCAAGTATTTAAATGTTCAAGTATTTAAATGTTCAAGTATTTAAATATCCAAGTATTTAAATAATTGAGTATTTTCACTGACTGACTAATGGTGCTAGTGATATGGAGATGAACAGTTATGCAAAATAATAAGAAATAGAATTAAAGCACTCTATAGAGCGCATACCTCCACCTCTGTTCATTCCCCACCGGGATACAGACTACCTCAGAAACTCTCGACCCACCAAGTTATAACCCCAAACAATCTCTTTCTCACTGTTGGTCTGTATTGCCATTTACATTCTAAACACTTGAGGATCATCACTTGTGATCATTGTTTTCAGTTTAATTCAGGCTAAGGGTTCATTGTTTGAGCTCTATTCAGGGTAGATTCACATTCCATCATTTTCATTCATAAACCACTTGTTTTGATTTCATTGACACCAGAGACCACTTCACTTGATTTTCTTTGAGTCCAGATAATTCATTTGTATGGCTGTTCTTTCATGGCATGAGTTCATTGTTCAGCACACTCCATTGGAAAGTTTTAACTAAGTGTTGATAAATCTTGGTTCTACAGGAAGAAATATTTTATTCATTAAAAAGAATTAAAAAACATGGAAAGAAATAAAACCCAACAAATTCAATATTTACAAACTTCCAAGTTATTTATTCATTTACAAAAATAAAATAAAATAAAGAATAAAAGCAAATGACAGTTCATTGCACTTTATTTTTGGTGGGAATATTTGGGACACATTCAGTTGGGACCACAGCAAATTTTATCATTAATTCCAACTCCGTTAGTACAATAGTGAGACTATGTAAGGTGTAGCTTTAAGTAGTCATTTCCTCTACACGCTTAAAGTAGTGGAGGTTAATATCACAATGTTTGCTGGCATAAAATAAATCTCAAATTTGTATCTGATCCATTTGAACCATTTTGATGAATTTGAACCATTTTGATAAGTTTGAACCATTTTGATAAGTTTGAACCATTTTGAAAAGTTTGAATTTGGATCAGGGAGAGAAACAGAAGATATTGCAGGAATACAAACTAACATCGTGAGGCTTCATTGGTTCTTCATGAAAAGCACAAAACAATGGGTACTCAACTTTCTAGAACTTAGTTGAAAAGAGCAAATGCTTTAGTATAGTGTGATGTATGACATATATGCAGTTACGACACACTGTCTGTCATTATATAGAGATGTCTTTCATCTCGGGTTGTTTATGTTACATTCAAACTCCAGCAATAAAGTTTGTCCTTTTAGCTCCCTTGTGTAAAACTGAAAATGTCAGAAAGTTTCGTTCGCATTTACTTTATCATTGATATATCAGTTGCCCAAGAAAATGTGATAGCTAAAGTCTGAACAAATATGAACATTGGAAGCGCCGTCCAGATAGTTTGATGCCGAATGCTATTGAGTGGGAAATCCCCAATAATAATCGGCGCGGTAATCCAAGCCATACAGTGGATCACAAATTTTGACTCATGGACAGTGGGTGGCCGACCACTGTAAGAAATTATGTTATTTGATGCTAACAGCCACACATCATTGCTGTGGCTTAAGTAGTAGTAGTAGTAGTAGAAGAAAAGTGGAAAGAATTATTCTAAAATGATCTTGAAATAACTTACTATTCAATCTTAATACAAATACTGGCATGGATCTTTCATATTAATCGGCACATCTTAAACTAACCATCCTGCCAGGCAGCCATTTTGTCCTTGGAATGTTCCTTTGTTGTTGTTGCCTAATCATCCATGATACATTAATCCGACAATTATGTGTCTTACATTTTTCTTAACGCAAAGAAAGTGTGAACTCTGTTTCTATATCAGCCTGGGATAGAAAATGTGACCTATAATTGATATCTTATACGGGACTGCTATATTAACACAGGTACTGTATGTAAATAAATAAATAAATGCACAGTTCTTCATTGTATAATCCACACTTGGTATGAGGGACTCGTATGGAGGCTTTATACTAGATTTTTTTTCTCTCACTCTTCTTCTCTCCTCTCGATTTTGGTAACTGCAGTTTTGGTTTCCTTGTCTTCAGGCATCCCGGACCAGTCAGCTTCAATACAGGTATGCAACAGCTCTCTATGACCTCAGGACCAACTCTATGACCCATGACCTTTTAAAGGAATATTCCCGTGAAATTTTCATTTTCATATATGTGATAGAAGAACAATTTGGTGTGAAATTCATGTTGATATCTTTTTTCATTTAGGAGTTATTGCATTTCAAAGATTGCGTGAGTGTGTTGAAAAGTGACCTCACAGTGTACAGTGTGATGTCATAAAGGCAGATCCACGACAATTTGTGTTTTTCTTTGAAAATTGATGACTTTTTCGTAAATTACTGGAAACAATTTTTTGTTTATTCATTGAGATGTGATATAACATGCACTTTATAAGAACATACTTTGCCCATCTGCTCATTAATTAACCTGCACTCAAAATTAAACAAAAACATTTGTTTTTTGTTTTATAGAAATACATCAGATTCAGAATTCAAAAGCCATTAAACTCAGAATTTTATGCTCTTTGCAGTCAGTGGTTGAACAGAAAACTTTTGTACCTGTCCATATACCTTTAAAAGAAAAACTTTTTTTTTTTTTTTTTTTAAAGGTACACAAAAATTGTCTTGGATCTGCCTTTTGACATCACATTTTGCACTGCGAGGTCACTTTTCAACACACTCGCGCAATTTTTGAAATAAACTCAATAAGTCTTAAACGGGAAAAGATATCAACATGATTTTTACACCAAATTGTTTCTTTAATGGTCCTCTATCATATTTAAGAAAATGAAAATTCACGACAATATTCCTTTAAACACCATTGCCATGCATCCATCTGGAATGATATATATATATATATATATATATATATATATATATATATATATATATATATATATATATATATATATATATATATATATATATATCATTTCAAGGGATATATGTTGATCATAAATTCACTGGCCTGTGCGGTCTTTGTGCATGTGTTCTTCAAAACAAACTTAATCTAATAACTTTCATTTGCAAGTTGGGGTGCTGGTACTAAAACCTTTTGCATTTTGAAGCATTCGTTAATACCTGCATTTTTTTGCCATTTTACCATTTTCATCACCTTAGTTTGACTTGAAGGGTAGATTATTAATAATTTTCATCAGAGTTAGAGAAATACTGTAGGTTTTGAAGAAAATGTTCTTTTTAAGACGTCGTTAATTTGAGTGCTTTCACAAGTTTCTGAAGAAAGAGCCCATCCGAAAATGTAAATTCTATACAAAATGCTTGCAATCCTAAAAATAATTTTGTTATAGTTTCTGTTTGTATTACGTCTCTAAAAACTAGTGAGAGTAGAGTACTAGACACAAACCTACAGGTGGAGGGGGATTTGTTACGGAAGATTCTTTTTCCTTCCTCTCCTCCCCCTCCCTTCACCCACTTGGCACTGCCCCACTTGGCTCTCCCCTAGAAATTTTGTAAAGTGACATATTTTGTCTTATTTATAGGCTTTGCCTCCACCCTTCCCCCCCTATGAGACAAAGCTACCTCTCTTTCCCCCCAGCATCAAAATCCTGGGCGCCGCCACTGACGTAATTATATGAGACGATTAAATATTATTGCGATAAGCTTTTAAATTTGATCTTTTCTTTTGGGAATAATATGATTGAATGCTTTCTTGAACATTTCTTCATAATTCTTCTGATTCTCGTACTCCACGTTATGGAAATGATTCATCACTAGAGCTATCATGTAGTGCTGACTTCTACTATCATTATAACATACATTAAAGGAGCATTAGAAGGAAAAGTGACGGCGTATTTTTAGGCAGCCCCCCCCTCCCACAAATTGAATGCTTATCTAGTATGCAATGGTATAGTAATTTTCTGGTCAATATGAATATTCAAGTAACCTTTGCCCTCATGACGTCTGTGGGCTATAGAGGCATGAAGTTTATCGATATGTTGTGGATAATATATCTGTGAAATTTGCAAAAACAGGCGCCCTCACTTTTCGGTCTAGTGCTCCTTTTATGTCAATACTCGAAGACTAAACTCATTTAATAATACTGCCACAATATATCACATTTTTCTGACCTGAATTTCTACTTTCTTTACACTTATTTTCTAATTTATTTACAAAGAATATCCTTATTGCTTTGTTTGAACAAATTTATTCTGTTTCTGTTTGATTAAATTTCTGATTGAATCTCTTGCATAATAAGATAATTACAATGGATAATTAGATTTGAAATTTTTCAACTTGGATCTGGGTTGAATTTTTTTTCTTTTTTTTCTCTGTTGGATTGTGAGTTTTTGGGACATGGTACTTGAAATATATATGACCTGATATACAGAAAGTGCAGTAGCCCAGGGGGTAGGGCATACAGGAAGTGCAGTAGCCCAGGGGGTAGGGCATACAGAAAGTGCTGTAGCCCAGGGGGTAGGGCATACAGGATGTGCAGTAGCCTAGGGGTAGGGCATACAGGAAGTGCAGTATCCCAGGGGGTAGGGCATACAGTAAGTGCAGTAGCCCAGGGGGTAGAGCATCATTCTCGTACTCAAAAGGTACCGGAATCAAATTTCAGCTGTGCTGTCTCCTTCAGCAAGACGCTCTACCCTGTTTGCTGCAGTCTACTCAGCTGTGAAATGAGTACCAGTTTGGGCTGGGGAGTTCACCCGTGATGGACTGGTGTCCCATTCAGAAGGAAAGCAAGTCAAATACTCTCATCCTCTTAGCACCATGGAAACTGGGTATAAGCACTGGCTCGATCTATAAGCCCTCCAGGCTTGATGGAATTTAAGTTTTTGGATTAACCATCTAGCTTGCATGTATCTTGGATCTGTGGTCAAATTAGATCCTTTCGAGGTAGTACAGAACTAATTAGGTATTACTGGTCCGGCATCACTGTTACTGTCCCATTTTATGGGACAGGAAGCTGAGGAGTTGAAAGTTTCTGGAATGGTTGAGAATGGATAGGTCTTCACTATGCATATCCAAATTTGAGGAGATCTGTTTCAGAAGAAGTTTCATGGGGAACTCGTTTACCATGGACCCATAACAAATTTTAAGTCATTTGATGAGGGTGTACAACACCTCTTCACTTCAGCCTAAACAAAAGCGCCAAAACCTCCATTGACCCCCCTATTAAAAGTACCTCCGAAAAATATTATATAGTACTTTTCGGAAAACATGACAAAATATAAAAAAATCTGCTTTCTTTCTGGTACGGAAAGATTCCTGGATTTGACTCTTTTATCATAGGCTTCAATGGGCAAATAATTAGCACTTATATTTTGCAATGATAAATTACACTTTCACATTGAGTATCATCTTTTGGTTATACCAAGTTATCATATCACTAATAGTGATCAAGATGTTCCATTTCAAAGTTACTTTCCTAATAAAAATTGAATTGTACATTTAATAGCAAAGCATTGATGTAAACAGTGGACTGAATATTTATTTGTTTCTTTTAATACAGTTTGACCATGATGGCAATATTGGTTGGAAATCTGTAACTTTGGTTACACTTAAAATTTTGTCAATGAGTTTTAATATATGAGATATGAGATTAGATAAAGACAGTGTTGGATTAAATCATTATGGATACAATCACCTCGGTAAAAGTACTCTATTTTGAAAGTTTTAAAAATTTTGTTGAAAAGATTGGTTTAAAGAACATTTAGAAGAAAGTTGTGAGTGGTTGCCATATTTTCCCCCAGATAATTACTACTTTGTAGAAATTAAATTGGCTAATAAGAAGGTTGAGGCATAAGAAACATACTATGCATAGAAGCATGTTTCAGAGCTAAAAGGTTAAGTAGACCCTCAAATAGTTACCATCAGCATAAAGATGTGGATGCCCAAAAGATTAATTTCAGTGGTCAAGCAAGTGGTCAAGAGATCTTCAATAGAAACAAATTGGTGAAGAAAGCATTAAAAGATCTTCTGTTCAGGAGATATTCAAGTTTGAAGGTCTCGTCTTATTTGTTAAAATGACTGGTTTAGTTAGTCTACTATGGAAGTTTGGTGCCTTCAACTTCACATTCTTAACAATTGTGATAATTTTGAATTATTTTTCTCAAACTTTTTTCAGTGGTAAATTATAATTACCTGTAAAGGATTCTGTCTGACTCCTTTCCTGACATATCTAATGGTTTAAAAAAATTGCAGGACAAAATCAAGATTTTGAGGAATTTACACACATTATACCAAAATTTAAACTTGAACATCTCCTAAACTGAAAAAGATTTTTTTGAATGATTTCTTTACCATTTTGTTTCTTATGTATCCACCTGGGCCTCTCCACTCATCACAAAACCCAAACCCACCCTAACCTTTTCATCAATTTCCACAACCAAATCAAAGACCAACTCTAAAATTACACCTCCATCTATACTGATGGCTTGAAGGAAGGCAACAAGACAGCTGCTGCTGTTGTCATCCAAGACATCACCCTCAGTAGCAGACTTCCCGACTACTCATCCATCTTTTCAGCCCCGTGGCAAGGCCATTCTTCTCGCCCTTAACTTTGTTGAGAACTCTCTGCTCAGCCACTTTGCCATTTTCTCCGACTCAAAGGCTGTTTTTACTTCTTTACTCAATCTTAAATGGGATAACTTCACATCCCACCTCCTCCGGAAACTCCTTTGCCCACCCTCTGCAGGAAAAGTATTCTTTTCTTCTAGATACCTAGCCATGTTGGCATCCCTGGCAATGACAGGGCTGATGCAGCCGCTAAGCTTGCCCTCAACATCCCCCCTACCCCTTTTCCCAAAACCCTTTCTGACATCAAACTGCTTATCGCTTCCCTTGTTCGTGACCGCTGGCAAACCTCATGGAACTCCCAAATTGATAACAAACTCCACATCATCCAGCCCACCATTCCGATTAAATCCACCATAAACAACCTCTCTCGTATAGACAAAGTTCATATTACCCGTCTTAGAATAGGTCACACCCACCTCACTCACTCCCACCTCCTTATTGGCTCCCCCAACCCCTCTGTAACAATTGCCATTGCACCCTTGCTTGCCCCCTGTACAACCTTCCCAGAGCTTCCCTCACTCCCCACAACTCAATTGCTGAGTTCTTCCAGAAAAACAATCCAGATAAAATTATCTCCTCCCTTCATCCTGCTTCCCTCTACAACCATTTATAATTCTCCTCTTCCACCCCCCTTCCCCTCTCAACTTTGTTTTTTTTACCCATGCCTTCACTCTCTTGCTCACAGCTTTCTGACTTTTTGTTCTTGTATTTTTCTCATTCTCTCCCTGTTTCCTTTCCTTCCTACGTTTAAAATGATCTGACCTCTCAGGCACAATTTGACCCTCGTTGTCATGGTGGCATTAAGCCTTCATCAACAAACAAACAAACAAACTTAAGACTAATTACTAAAAGGCAATATTCCTTCAAATTTGAATACTTATAATTTGCTGTTCTAATATATTTGGATTTAGTTTACCAATATTGTTTATTTTGAACATTGTTTTGTTTGAAATTTCATAGCGGATAGCATGCACAGCAGATGTAATCGTATCACATGTACATCACAAACATTGATTGAATAATTTTGCACAGGAAAATGAAAGTAAAGACTTGTATATTTTATTTAGTATAATGCAACTTAGTGCTATCAAATGCTGCGTTGTGTAATTAGAGCCATTTATTCATTAGAAATTAACCAAGTGTACTAAGCAGCTTTCATTATCAATTCATGGATTGTAGGAGATCAATGTATGACTAAATGAAACCTTTACATTTAACTCTTGCCACATAGATATGTATAACTTTACATGCAGCCATGCAGCAATAATATGCACAATGTAATATGCACTAATCTTAGAATCTAATTAGCAAACAGTCTTTGTGTAAGAATTCTAATTGGCCTAAGCACTAGCACTAACAAACATCAAATGTTGTGATAAAGGTTGGGAAAGCCTTAGAGATCATGTAGCATCATATGCTGACTAGGTGATGTATGTTGACTAGGTGTCGTATGTTGACTAGGTGTCGTATGTTGACTAGGTGTCGTATGTTGACTAGGTGTCATATGTTGACTAGGTGTCGTATATTGACTAGGTGTCATATGTTGACTAGGTGTCGTATAGTGACTAGGTGTCGTATGTTGACTAGGTGTCGTATGTTGACTAGGTGTCGTATGTTGACTAGGTGTCATATGTTGACCATATGTTGACCAGGTGTCGTATAGTGACTAGGTGTTGTATGTTGACTAGGTGTCGTATGTTGACTAGGTGTCGTATGTTGACTAGGTGTCGTATGTTGACTAGGTGTCGTATGTTGACCAGGTGTCGTATAGTGACCAGGTGTCGTATGTTGACTAGGTGTCGTATGTTGACTAGGTGTCGTATGTTGACTAGGTGTCGTATGTTGACCAGGTGTCGTATGTTGACCAGGTGTCGTATGTTGACCAGGTGTCGTATGTTGACCAGGTGTCGTATGTTGACCAGGTGTCGTATGTTGACCAGGTGTCGATGTTGACTAGGTGTCGATAGTGACCAGGTGTCTATGTTGACCAGGTGTCGATAGTGACCAGGTGTCGATGTTGACTAGGTGTCGATGTTGACTAGGTGTCGATGTTGACTAGGTGTCGATGTTGACCAGATGTCGATAGTGACTAGGTGTCGTCGATGTTGACTAGGTGTCGATGTTGACCAGGTGTCGATGTTGACTAGGTGTCGATGTTGACTAGGTGTCGATAGTGACCAGGTGTCGATAGTGACCAGGTGTCGATAGTGACCAGGTGTCGATGTTGACCAGGTGTCGATGTTGACCAGGTGTCGATGTTGACCAGGTGTCGATGTTGACCAGGTGTCGATGTTGACCAGGTGTCGATGTTGACCAGGTGTCGATGTTGACCAGGTGTCGTATGTTGACCAGGTGTCGTATGTTGACCAGGTGTCGTATGTTGACCAGGTGCCGTATGTTGACCAGGTGTCGTATGTTGACCAGGTGTCCAATGTTGACCAGGTGTCGTATGTTGACCAGGTGTCCAATGTTGACCAAGTGTTCTATGGTGACCAGGTGTCCTATGTTGACTAGGTTGACTAGGTGTCGTATGTTGACTAGGTGTCGTATGTTGACTTGGTGTCATGTAGCGGCAACTTGAGCTTTTGTTTTAAACTTGACAATGGACCATAATACAGCAATAAATCCCATCAAAATTGATAAAACTCACCATTTTACAGCATTTTCTATTATTGGGGCTTATTGCGCAATAATTTATGACATGGAAGATGAACATTCTCTTTCATAGTTATGTAAATTCTTTGTTTTTTAATCCTCTCTAAAATATATTTTGAAGGTCAACATTTAATTCCATTCAAGTATTTTGAAACTGTATTGTACCCTGCGGCAACAGGTAATCAGCAATGAAGAAATACAATTTTTAACAGTGAACTAAACAGAAATCATGTGTATAAATGAAAAGAAGCATTTTATTTTGATCAGATCCTTTCAATTAAAATAGTAAACAGTTTGATGAAAACATAAAAAAGAAGCAGAGAAATTCTTTGTTTCCAATATTTGTTGATGATTATCATCCATCCATATTAAAGGAAAGGTATCGGTGCATGAATGAATTCGCTCAGAAGTGAATTTTTCCGATTGATCGCGAAATCTGTGATGTTAACGCACATCTTCTGGTTTTCACCCACTTTCCTTTTATTTAACCCTCTGCAAAACGGCCATTGCACCTCACAATCCATCACGTGTTATCTTCCCAGAGCTTCCCTCACTCCCTATCCAATTGCTGGGTTCTTCCAGAAAAATCCTCCGGATAGAATAATCTCCTTCCTTCATTGCCTCCTCTCGACCATATTTAATTCTCCTCTTCACCCCCACTCTACTTTGTTTTTGTTTCAACCATGCACCTCCCCTCACAATCACAGCTTTCTGACCTAGCATCACCTCTAGAATATCTGACCTCTCAGGCAATCAAGTTGTTGTGGTGCCGTTAAGCCATCATCAAACAAACAAACAAACTTTATGGAAAATTGAAAAACAAGGAAAATTGAAAAACGGAAGTGACGTTGCAAGCACGGCAGCGTTCACTTCTCGATGTATTTATTAGACGATACGTTTCCTTTTATTGATTTATAGGGGACAGCATTGTACTGGTAAGAGTGTTGTTCCAGCTAAGCACAGCTGCAGATCTTCAGCAGTGTTTCTTATTTCCTATTCAAAGTGTACTGCAGAAAAAAATATGGAGATAAACAGTATATACAAAACTAGTAAATGCTTGGGGAAATGATGGTGTTCTGCATACTTTTGATATTATTTCATAAGTATTTTTGCTGGAATAACAATCACCTGCAGTAAGGAAATGTAATACCACATTTATATAATGCATATCCCATAATGTAAACAAATGCTTAAGAAAACCGACAGAGTTCACAGAAAAGAAGAGATAGGAAGGATGAAAGGTAAGTGTATATAAAGATCACAAAGTGGTTAATTACACAGTGTTGTTGTATTCCAATGCATGTTGAAGAAATGAGAAATTATAGTGTAGACAATACTGTGGAGGCAGTTTTGGATAATGTTACATTTTGCTTCAACATACGTATGGTAATTTTTAATGGTCTACTACAGAATCAATTTTCATTCCTATCATAGATTTGAGAAGAGAAAAAACAAGAAACAGAAAGGCTTGTAAATCTACCTGACTGACCATCAAAAACATATGGAAAAAAACCAATAAAAATCACACATAATTTATGTCAATTTGTAGTGTCGAACCCTTGAAGCTTAACTATTTCATTGTGCACAAAGGTATAAAGTAATATTTTTGGTTGAGGAACAAGCCTCAGTAATTACGCCAGGCCAAATTCTACTCTGTAACATATCTTGATGTGCGAACATTAGGAACAACATAAAAGAGATCCAGTGTTTTCATGTTGCAAGTCTTAACTTGAAAATGTCAGATATTTGAGGGAAAAAAAAACAGTAGAAATTTTGAGGAAATACTTTGGGAAATTTTAAAGAAAAAGGCAGATATTTTGTGGAAAAACTTTGGATATTTTAAGGAAAACATTCATAATTTTTTTTTGGAAAAAACTTTAGGAATTTTTGAGAATAAAGCTGGAAATTAGCTAACTCTAAATAGACCTAACTTGAAAATGATGTTTTGGGAATTTTTTTGATTTTTTTTCCAAGATGGCTCGTATACAACTAAACAAAAGACTGATCGCTTTCATCAGGATTACTTAATCAATTGAAAAAACTAAATTGTTATATTGTGCAAGTTTTCCCACTGTGTTGGAAACTTCCATTTAAGGGTGGCAATTGCTGGATTAAGAAATAGCCATGGGTTAACAAATGGCCATGGAATTCTGTATGTAACCTTTTGTTGTTGAGAAAGCGATGTTAAAAACCCCAATTTACCTACAAAAGGTCATTATCATAGTCGGTGTATTTTTACAACATGCCAGTCTTCTTTTTTGTTATTTAGCTTTGTGTTCAGAAGCTGCGAATTCTGATAGAGGACTCGGATCAGAATCGTAAGTATCTGGTATTGTCAAGTCTTTTTGTTTTCGTCCAGGTTTGAAAACAATGGATCTATTGAATAGGGGCAATTGCGGATGAATGGAGAATGCAGATTTCAGCGTTTGATTTTTTATTTTGTTTGAAAGATTTTATTTTAAAAGTGTTGGGTTTCAATTGAATTGGAAATGAAAGTGAAAGATTTTTAATATATGATCAATTTCTTTTGTCAAAGGTCAGTCTGATCTTTCACTGTATACATCAGTGGGAGAGAAAACTAGTGAATAGTTGGATCTATACTGAGGGGTGGTGGAGAGGAGGCATAGTGAATTACAAATATCAAAGAACTTAATATTTAATGTAATATTTATGTAGTAATATCTTGCATATCATCTGGTACCTTGTTGCTTTGCTGTTTGAAATATCACCATCACAATATGAAGCAGGGATCGTGCGAAGCTCTCACTCAAAATCTGATATCAAATTTTGGCGATGACATCTCATTGTTATATTTTTTATGAATTTGATTTGTGTAGGTTTCAAAATGCATGTATTATTAAATATGCCCCTACAAATGGAATATGTCTTATAACCTTATGAAAATCTCAGTTGTTCAACGTTTTTATTTTTTATTACTATTTGTTCAGAGGTCCCTGTATCAATTATTTTTGGCTTAGTTTGAGAATGATAAGGAAATCTTGACTTTCAAAACTTTTCTAGTGAAGTATTTGGGACTGTTGGCAATGAGTAAGATCCTGAAGACGCATCCTAAGTCGGTCCAGAACCACAAGGATCTCATCTTGGACTGCCTTGATGACCGGGACGAGTCCATCAGATTGAGGGCTCTTGATCTACTTTATGGCATGGTAAGAGCTAGGTCTTTTTGCTTTTGATAAATACTGTATTCAATGCACCCCCACACACATTGGAACATTTAATGTGTCAAAATAATAATAGTAACAACAACAAGAATAATAATAATGATACACTCTTAACCTAAAAACATCTCAATTTAAGACATTCACCCATATGTAGAATTATATACGGAAAAACACAAAGCAAAACCGTTTGTAACTTAATAAGCACCCAGGGTGCTTACCAAATAAGAATAGTGCCACCTTTTACTGCTTAAGTTTCTTCCTAATAAGCACACATGCTCAGTAGTCATGTACAGTACTGTTGAAATTGCAAAAGCTCTAGCACTACATATATATACAGGAAATTGCACCACTTTTTAGGCCTAAAGTTTCTTCCTAATAAGTGGCCATGCTCCGGGGCTGCATACAGTGTGTGCTATTTAAACAGCATTGTGTGAACTGGTTCTATGCTATAGCCCTACAACAACCACCACAAAGACATCGTTCGGGTCAGATGCAAAATCACAAATAATGTAACAAAACTGATTTTAAGTCTTCAAATTATCAAAGAATTGATGTTATCAGGCAATAAATGTTGGGTGGGCGCTTATACGGTATGTAGGCATTTGGATGGTGTTTAAGTTGTGTGTTTGGGTAATG
>JAIGNY010003978.1:677500-747500 GCA_020152595.1 Chiridota heheva | reverse complement strand
AAAAGATGCAGAACATATTGAAGACTTGTAAACAGCATTTGATTATTTATTGATATTGGGATATAACATCAGTCAAAGAAATGTAGGGTGGGCATGGGCGCTTAGAACATGGGCGCTTAGAACATGGGCACTTAGAACATGGGCGCTTAGAACATGGGCGCTTAGAACATGGGCGCATAGAATATGGGCGCTTAGAACATGGGCGCTTAGAACATGGCGCTTAGAACATGGGCGCTTAGAACATGGCGCTTAGAACATGGGCGCTTAGAACATGGCCGCTTAGATCATGGCCGCTTAGAACATGGGCGCTTAGAACATGGGCGTTTAGAACATGGGCGCTTAAAACATGGGCGCTTAGACCATGGGCGCTTAGAACATGGGCGCTTAGAACATGGGAGCTTAGAACATGGGTGTTCTAAATGGGCGCTTAGAACATTGACGCTTAGAGCATGGGCACTTAGAACATGGGCGCTTAGAACGTGGGCGCTTAGAAAATGGGCGCTTAGAACATGGCGCTTAGAACATGGGCGCTTAGAAGATGGCGCTTAGATCATGGAAATTAAGGTACAACTAGAATAAGTTAAATTTGGATAATTATTTGACAGGTACGTGAGCATTCTTGTGGAGCTGACAAGGATAGAAGGCACCAAACATGGGCATCTCATAGCTTCCCAGATGCTGGATGTTGCAATCAGAGTCAAAGCTATTCAGCCGTTTGCTGTCAAACAAATGGTAAGTGGAGATACTGTCAGTCTTGTATCTTAAAGTGTTATGATTCTGGAGTTGAAAAGTAACACTTTTGTTGCCTTTGTGACATTTGAAATTGATAGTTAAAAGCCATGGTTTATCCCAGAATTGTAAGGGGAAGTGTGCACGGCCTTACCACGGTCTTAGTCTTTTAGAAAATTACAATGCTTTCCATTCGATAAATACCTTTTAATGCTTCCCTCAATTTATCTTTTAAACTGATTTTAACTTAAAGATCTCATTTTGTAGACATGGTATCATCTTTCTATTCTATTATCGAATGGAATTGCATCTGACATCACTGAAGTTTTTTTTATATCCATGATTTCATTGTGTCAGGGACTGGCAATTCACTTGTCCGGCTGCCCAGGGCAACCAAATATCATATCCGGGCAACCATAGTTTTTGCTGGGTGTGCCCGTTGGACAGCGAAATTATCAGTGCAGTTTGTATTAAACATATGCACATACAATTCTTAGGGCAACCCAATTCTTTCAGGACAAAAACACATGCAGAATTTATTGCCTGGTGGACAAGTTGCTTGGAGGTTGAGTAGTTTGAAACCCTGCATTGTGTATTAAGTACAGGTCTAAGAAGGGTAGCAAAAAATCTGAACGGGATAACAGTAACGGGTACCCGGTTCAGATTTTTTGGTACCCGAAAGAAAACAAATTAGATCTAAATTTTATAATTATTTTTTCGTGGAACTAGTATATTATTAGGCTAAAATTAAAATTACGGTAAGTACACTAACTTGTTCCAAAGTGACATTCTTGAGCTTATTTTTAGTCCCAAGTTAGTTAAATTACTGTAATTTTAGTGTAAGCCTAAGAACATATCAGTTCCGCAAAAATTGTACAGCTCAATTTTTTTTATATTTTTAGATCTAATTTGTTTTCTTTGGGTACCCATACCTGATATTTTTGTACTGGGTACCCAACCATTCGGGCAGGTACTTGGGTACCAGGGTACCTGACTCAGCCTTAATGAAGTACAGTAGTTGACAGTTGAAATAGTTGTTGCATGAAAATCCACACAATGACAATTTTTTCAGCCAAGAAATCCAATAGATTATGAATAAAAAGTATAAGATTGTGTTAAGTTAGTTTTGCATTATGCTGAATCAAAGTGCAATGAATTCTTTTGAAGTTTGTAGTTTTCTTACTTTTAAGGCCATTCTTCTTGAGAACACCCATCTATTGATTGGGACAGCCTTGCAGAGGAACGGCATCTGTGAGGTTCTGTATGCAGCAGCATGGATTGTAGGAGAATTCTCCTCGCATCTCAACGACCCCCAGTTCACTTTAGAAGCAATGGTTCATCCCAGAATTACAAGCTTACCAGGTCATATACAGGTATGGAATATATGCAGTGGTGGCAACATTTTCAATATTAAAGGGGGAATAAACCCAGGCAGTAGTGTAGCAAGGCATAAAGGTTTCAGGCACAATTTGACCTTCGTTGTCGTGGTGCCGTTAAGCCCTCATCAAACAAACAAACAAACATAAAGGCTTAATATAAGGCTTCATTTCTAGGGGAAGGGGAAGGGACAGAATGATATTCGTCCCCCAACAAAATTATTGGGGGACAGTCCTCCCCAGGTTCGCCGCCTATGAACTCATGACACTAAGGGTGTAACGCTATGTGTAATTTAGGTATTGATAATCCTGGATAAAAATATTGCAATATATCACTATATTGAGATATCTAAGTTTGATCATTAATTTAAGAACTGCTTAGAAATGTAAGACTTTCAATTATGCTATTTTAATTTTTTTTCTCTTCTCATAAAACTTACGATCTAAGGCGTAAGGCAAGGAATAATAATAATAATGATGATAATATGTATGCTTATATAGCGCACAATCACAACAAAGTTTCAATGCGCTTTACAATGCTATCTATAGTTACACTTAACATAATAACATAACAGGGTAAATTCCTAAGCAAATAAACCAATGGCAGTCTAATTACCCAAATTGCAAGCACTACGAAAAAATAATGTCTTTACTGACTTCTTAACCCTTACTCTCCCAAGGTTCCAAAAATAGAATAAACTATTTCTGAAATTTTTGGAAAGAGGATTTTTTCAGCACTTTCTGTTCCATTTGTACCAAAACAAGTTCGACTTTTATGAAAGCTAACATGTTGAACTTTTTAAAAATGTGCATATTTCCGAACTCAAATATGCAAATTAGGTCATTGAATTAGCATATAAGGTCTCCAAACATTCTATCTTTATGACACGCTTGTGCCTTGTGGCTAAATAGCAAAAAAATATGGATAGAATTTCTGAATCGTCCTTGGAAAGACCTTTCATTTGATACTATTCATGGATTTTTAGGAATCAGAAGAGAAAAAAATGACGCAAATATGAAAAATTGGGTACATTTTGACCTAAAAATTATCCCCATTCTGTGAATAATCTATCTAATGGCACTAAATTTTCCAAAAATGCATTTTCCCTTCTATGATGTCCAAAACTAATAGAATGCAGAAAAACAAGATGTTTACATCATCATTTGCAAAAATGAAATAAGAAATTATGCAAATGATATGCAAATTAGGTCATTTACCTCATTTATTATGCACGAAAGTGTTTTTTGTTTATTTCTGACCTAATTTCAGCCATTACAAGCTTCACAGCTACTTTTATGTTGATAGACTATGCTGATTATCTATTGACACTTACTTCTGTTCATTCCACATGGAATTCATAAGAAATGTTTGCCGAAAGGTCCAAATTTGTAAAGTCTTCTGCTTACCTTGTTGCTGCAAATAGAATAAAAAATAAATAAAAAAATTGCAACTATATTCATTCAACTTACTTTAGTTTGGTCTTCCCATAACCAGTTACCAAGACCTCGTGGTCGATCCCGGTCACTCTCACCAGTACTTCCACAGATGATAGTCTTTATCGGCTGCAGGGATGACCTTCGACCGCTGTATCTCCTGCAGCCGAGCTGCCCGCTCTTCCTCCCTGGTTTTGAAGGCAGCTTTTTCCGCTGCAGTTGGATTTTCTTTGAGTGGTGATGGTGGCGAGACTGCAGCGGAAGGCCTGGAAGAGGGGCCTGGGCTCATCTTCAACTGTCTGTCCCTCTTCCGCTTGGGTTGGGGAGTAGCGGGCGGCTCGCCCTCTTCAAGCATACGCATAACATGTTATCGCATAACATGTTATTGTGGTTTCTAGTAGCGGGCGGCCTCGCCCTCTTTAAGATACGATAACATGTTATCGATAACATAAAGATACATAACATGTTATCGTGATAACATGTTATTGTGGTTTTAACCTGCCCCACAATTTTGTGGTAACCGTGGGGACAGACTTTTACAGCCGGAAGCCCGGGGTACATACAGGGGTCCAAAATGTTTGTTTTATCGATCTAGTCATCACTACAACAGTGGCATAGCCAGGGGGAGGGGAAAAGGATCATGGTCCTAAAAAAATGGGGCATAAAAATAATGTACCGGTACTAGGTTTATATACAAGCATTTTCTTCTAAATGGGCCTGGGGCACCCCAACATGTGTATTTTGCCCTAACATGGAACCCCTACTCCACTTTCCCCATAAAATTGTGATTTCTGCCCTGAAATAATGGAACTTGGATTTTGTGATATTGGGAATACACATATTTCAGTAGGCCTAAATTTACAATTTTGCCATTGGGAAATACATATATTTCAGTCCATTTAGAAATGTTATTATTGGGGTTCAGCTTTCATTTGTTTCATCCGGCTATTATAGAAAGGACCTAAATCCTTTTTTTATATGTGATTTTAGTGTCCCTTTACTTGTTTATCGTGAATAAGCAAAAAATCCCCGCTAATTTATCATTAGAATTCTATAAGCCTTATTTTATTACTACACATTTACAATGTAGTACTTTCGCTATTTTTGGAAGAAAACACTCACCAACTCCGTAATTTGGAACAGATCACTATCCATCTCAGCAGGCTGTATATTCTCCTCTTCCTTAATCTGGTCGAGTTCTGGTACATCTTCTTCATCAGAAGTACCTTCCACCCTCTGAGTCATCATTATTCTGAAGAAAACATAGGAGTCGGAAGGCACGTTCGACGTTGTAACTTGTATTTCGCCATTTTGTGATGTCGAATGTGCGAAGAAAAAGAAAAAAAAAAAAGACGCAAATTGACGTCATCATCAGAGACCTTTTAGGCAAGTAGAGGGGGTGCATCTGTTATTGTAATAGTTCGTCTGAACGATCTATTTCTCCTCTACCCGTAGAGATTTTAAAAATTCCAATACAATATTTGGGCCGTTTTTTATATTTTTTTCATCAAAAAAGGTCAAAAATGGCCCAAAATCACAAATTTTGGCATATTTTCTCCAACAAAACACAAACATTGACCAAGTACAAGTAAAAATCGTGTAGCAACCAACAATTCAAACTATCTTTATACTTTACCTGAAGAAAAAAAAATAGAAAAAATATTCACGTATGACATTCGTCTTTCAAAAAAAAAAAAAAAAAAACCGTTTTTTTTTAAAATGCACTTTTTTGTAACGATTTTACTCAAAAATTTCAATCTAACCCCCCAACAAAATAACCATATTATGAAAGATCTATTCAATCTGGTTTGAATGAACTTATTTGCAGCTCTATAGGATTTTGGGAAGGTACTCAAAAATTTTTGGAAAATGGATCATTTTTGGAAAATGAATTAATATTTGGGAAGCCTAATTTAATCATAACTGCAAATATTCTGTCATTCAGTCACAATGTTTCTGAAATTCTGTTTAACAAAATGTTGTTTTAATATGCGTAATAATGACTATTACGGGGTATTTTTGATATCATGGAAAAAGTGACATTGGGCCCTTGACAACAAATGGATACTTCAGAGAAAATCCTTTTTCCTATCTTTGCATGAATATATTCCAATGTGAAAACCGATGTTTTGAATGTGCCTTTTTAAAAGCTGCTGTTGGGATGGTGTTGATGTAGGGTAAAACGTTATTTCAACTTTCTTGCTTCTTACTTTTTAGAGTTAATGAGTTCCAATGCTATGATTTGTGTCTCTGATTGATAAACAGTTGCCTAGGCATAAAGTGATTGAATGGAATAGTGCAGGATTTTTCAAAGATTTTCCTCAGAATTAAAAAAAACCTCTTATGACTTTTATTCCATTTGTTGTTTCCAGGAATAAAGGCATTTTGGGTGTAAACAAGATAAGCTACAGGTCATGAATCGAGTATGAAAATTCCCCTTCCTTTAAAATTGGAAGTTTCTATTGCCTGTGCAAGTTGATAAAAGGCCTAACAAAAGGTTGTTTGTTTGTTCTCCTCCGCTACCCCTAAGTTACTGAAAAATAGGGGTGTTTTTTTTTTTAACTTTCAAAAATCCCTACATTTCGTAAAAATACCTATAAATCCCCACAAAATGACCTGGCAACCACTCTTGCCTGTTGCTGTTACTGTGGAGAAAATGAAGCCCACCGCTCACAAGAGCTTGTGATTGACTGATAGAATACACAGTTGTCCTGCCTGTTTGTAACAAGTGTGTCAGGCAAGGGAAAGAAAATCCCAAATCACACAAAAAGCATCAGTGAGATATAAAAACTGAGCAAAATAAAAGGAAGCAACAACCTGAAAATGAAGTGAAGTGTTTTAATTCTGTTTGATAGGTGTTCTTGGTACTGTAAATCCTGAGTCAGCCAGTGTTGGTCGATAGTGTTGCCTGGAAATATTCCTTTTCAGTGATCTGTGGAGAAAAAAAAGAAATATATATATATTTTCCCGCCCACCCCTCCCTTGCAATTTTCCACAAGAAAATTTTTAGGCCTAATGATTATCATGATGAACTTCCAAAGCTCTTAAAAAATGGTCTTTCAACCCCCTCTCATGAAACCAAAATTCAAAATGAACACTCCTCAAATCCACTTAAGTTTTAGTAGCAAATCATTTGCATGAATAGGCCTCATTCAGCACAATCTTATCCTCACTTTGCTTGAGTGCACTTTTACACAAAAGCTCCATGTATGCAGTAGGATAAGTTGATAAGTGGTCAATTCACAAAACACTGTGGCTTTGTGTATGGCCCGCCACTGTAGCAGTTGTGGTTTTGCGTTACTGATATAAGAAAAGGATATCGTATATCGGGGTTGGAAATATAATCTCCAGATCAGAATGTAGAAAACAGTCGGGACTTGTGGGGTAAAAGCGATAGCATGATAAGTTCGTAATGTCATCTGATTTGTCACATCACATGTGGTATGACAAGTTTGTCGTCTTCATTTCCCATACAGAGCATATATGTCCATAATATATTTAAGCTGTACAGTGCAATTGTGATGAAAGTCGAGACGGACGAGGACAAGGCCAATATCCAGCAGGTCACGCAACTTCTTCTAGAGAAACTTCCTGCATTCTCAGAAAGTGCTGATTTAGAGGTCCAAGAAAGAGTGAGTTTGTTAAGAATGTCTTTACTGTGGCTGATACTCTGCATTTGTCCAATGAAAGTGGACATTTAGTGTTGTAGATATATAAGGGTTTTCTCTAGTCCATGCTTAGGCACAATCAGGATATAGTCAGTGATGGCCCCAGGATGTTAATGCTGTGGGGAAGAAAGGGGCATCTTTTCTTAAGGAGAAGGGGGCAAAGGCCTATACATCAGACAAATTATTTCGCCTGTGCAAAAATTTTCTGGGAGAAGGGGGAGTAGAGGGGTAAATTTAGAGTGTCATTGTGGAGTAATAAAGTCTACAATTTTTAGCAGATGTGAATGAACTCCTGTGTGTAACTTAGGGAAGAGGTTGAAACCCATTCAAGCCGAGTGAGTTTACGTACTTGAGAACAAAGGTTTTCTGTAAAGTTGTAGCTTTGTTTCACTCACGTAGGATATCTTCCAAATGCAAAGTTCAATCTTTAGTCCGTGTAACCTCAAGGAATGTGCGATAGATAATCTTACAATCCCAGACATCAGAAAGGGTATAATCTTTAATATGTAGCTTACTGTTGAAAACCCCTGTACCAAATGCAAACCACTTGAAAGATTTCTAATAGGTATGGATGTTATCGTATTTTATAGTACATTGAACCACATGTGAAGTCCTTTAATAATAATGCTTAGTTCTTATATCCACATATATCCACTTATATCCACTTATATCCACATCCACTATATCCACACATGCTCAAAACGCTTACAATTGAACAGTGACATAGCAGAGGCGCCATGCCTGTACTATTATTACCTTGTTCCAATCCATTATGCTGAGCACCAAGTGAGAGAGCAGCAGTTTCATTTATTTTAAGTCTTTGATATGACTTAATCGATCGAACCCATGACTTTCTTTCTGGAAAGTTGGTACACTACCAATAGAGCTAGCTGGCTTTTTTACTATTCAATTTGATTTCCTCACTATCCTTATGCTTACACCATTATTTATTAATACCCTCTGGCACATTTTACTTTGACTGTCGTTGGTGTCGTTAAACATCAACAAACCAAACTAATTTGATTTAGTGATTTTCTAAATATTTGTCAATTTCTTTGGTATGTTTATGTTTAATAGTAGAGTCATCCCCTTATTCTGTACAACTACAAAAAAAAAATTGGTATTTGTTTTGATGATTTAAGTTTGTGTTTACTTGCTGCAGGCGTGCTGTGTGATCCAAATGCTCAAGTATGTCAACAAACTGCTGGATAAGGATATTGATGTATCAGAGGAGCTGATCTCTTTGTGGGTGAACTCAATCCCGTGGCTCCCAAGGCCCAGAAGAAGGTCCCAGTACCAGAGGGGTAAGAAATTGATTCTTGTTATTGGTGAAATGAATCCTGTGGCCCCAAGGCCCAGAAGAAGGTCCCAGTACCAGAGGGGTAAGAAATTAGTTCTTGTTATAGGTGAAATGAATCCCATGACCCCCAAAGTCAAAAGAAGGTCCCTGTACCAGAGGGGTAAAAATTAATTCTTGTTATGGTTGAACTGAACCCTGTGGCCCCCAATACTCCAAAGAAGGTCCCGGTACCAGAGGGGTAAGAAATTAGTTCTTGTTATGGTTGAACTAAACCCTGTGGCCCCCAATACCCCAAAGAAGGTTCCGGTACCAGAGGAGTAAGAAATTAGTTCCTGTTATGGGTGAATTGAATCTCGTGGCTCCCAATACCAAAAAGAAGGTCCCGGTACCAGAGGGGTAAGAAATTAGTTCTTGTTATGGTTGAACTAAACCCTGTGGCCTCTTATACCCAAAAGCAGGTCCCGGTACCAGAGGAGTAATAAATTAGTTCTTGTTATGGGTGAAATGAATCTCGTGGCTCCCAATGCCCAATCGGACGGTCCTGGTACCAGAAAGGGAAGAAATTAGTTCTTGTTATGGGTGAACTCAATCCAGTGGCCCCCAAATATATATATATATATATATATATATATGTATATATATATATGTATATGTATATATATATATTTATATATATATTTATATATATATATGTATATATATATATATATATATATATATATATATACATATACATATCTATATATATATATATACATATATATATATATATATATATACATATATATATGTATATTTATACATATATGTATATATATATATATATATATATATATATATATATATATATATATATATATATATATATATATATATATATATATATATATATATATATATATATATATATATATATATATATATATATATATATATTTTTATATTATATATATATTTATATTATATGTGATAGAGGACTATAAAAGAAACAATTTGGTGTAAAATTAATGTTGATATCTTTTCCATTCGGGAGTTATTGTATTTCAAAGATTGTGTGAGTGTGTTGAAAAGTGACCTCAAAGTGTACAGTGTGATGTCATAAAGGCAGATCCAAGACAATTTGTGTGTATTTCTTTGAAAATTAATTGCATCTTCTTGAAGTACTGGAAGCACTTTTTGTTTATTTATTGAGATGGGTTATGACATACACTTTATAAGAATGTGATTCACCCATCTGCTCATGAACCTTAGAAATGTTTTGTTTTGTTTTATAGAAATACATCAAAATTGGCACATTTGACTCAACTGTCGCAGTGCCATTAAACCTCATCAAACCAAACCAATCATACAAATTGTCTTGAATCTGTGTTTATGACATCACATTTTACACTGAGAGGTCACTTTTCAACACACTCGCGCAATCTTTGATATGCAATAACTCATAAACAGAAAAAGATATCAACATGATTGATACACCAAATTGTTTCTTTAATCGTCTACTTATCATATATTTGAAATAGAAATTCACAGAAATATTCCTTTAATGATTAATTATTTTCTTATTTGCCACTTGTGTATTGTTTTCGTTGTTTTGATGATAGTTTGGATCTGGACAAGTGGATTAACGAACCTCCTTCAGAAGATTCAGATGAAGAGGTTACCATTGACACCATGTTTATTCATGACGCTAACAGGTGAGACCTCATGTTTATTCATGATGCTAACAGGTTTGATTAGATCCAATGTGGGACATAAGGTGGGATGCTATGTGGGACATCAGGTGGGAAGCTACTGTTGCGGGACACAGGGAGGGATGCCATGTGGGACATAAGGAGGGATGTTATTTGGTACGTATGGTTGGATTAATGTGGGACATACATGTAGGATGGGATCCATGTGGGATGTAGGGTGGGATGCCATGTGGTCATAGGATGGGATGCCATGTGGGACATATGGTAGAATGCCATATGGGACATGGTGTAATGCCATATGTGAAACAATGTATGGTGTAATGACATGTGGGAGATATGGTGGAATGTCATGTGGGACAAGGCATGGGGTGGGCTGGGGTGGGATGTCATTTGGGACATGGGGTTGGATGTCATTTGGCACATGGGATGGATCCATGTGGGACATAGGGTGGGATGCTATCTGGGTCATACGATGGGATGCCATATGGGACATATGGTGGAATGCCACATGGGACAAGGGATGGGATGTCATGTGGGACATGGGGTGGGATGCCATGTGTGAGATATGGTGGAATGCCATGTGGTACAAGGGATGGGATGTAATGTGGGACATAGGGTGGTATGCCATGTGGGACATAGTGTGAGATGCTATTTTATAATTGGCCGAGTCATATGATATGGGTGTTAATTTGCATGGGCATGCGAACCATGACAGTATTTACCGTTCTAGTTATCTAATTGCTTTCATAATTGATAATAACAATGCAATTAATGATTTGAGAAAATTGTGTTCTATTGCTTTTGATGTAGTTTAAGTACATATAAAAAAGTTCTGGGGTGGTGATCCCTAAACTAACAGATTTTTAGAATTGTGAAAAAGCCCAAATTTAAAGTTTGTGTTTTTATTGCACCATAAACGGTGATGTCAGTAAATGAGTAGCTCTCCAAATTGCGATGTAAATCTATTGTTTTGAATCCTCTGCTGTGATAGGAAGTAGGTAGCTCAGTTGGTAGAGAGAACTGAGATGCTGGAGGTATTGAATTCAAGCCTCGGTCAGGTCTGACCCATTTTTCCACACTATGCAGACCGTACAGCAATGCGGTAGTACGTCGTTTGCAGCTCCTGCTCCCCTATTTAGCCGTTGAGAGAAGTGGCAATGGTTGAATAGTGCTCGCGTTAAGCGTCTGTCCCGATGGTAGGACATTCACCCCCTGCCTGGTTCTCTGAACACTATTTGAGAAGAGAAGCATGAAAACATGGTGTTCATTCACTTCCTGTCATGGCCCGATCAACTCCAAGTTCATGTGCGCCGATTTGTCTGACTGCCAAAGAACTTATTAGGTGGCTTATTAGGTCCAGTGCTTTAAAGCCCCGGCAAAAGGTGCAATATAAATTGATGTCTAATAGCTAAAAGCTGACCATGAGGGCTTACTGTGGTTCTATCCCATTCTATATATTAATGGTGAAAATGTTATAAAACTCATTTGAAGAACAAAGTAAAAAATTACATAACATTCTTGATCTTGTCTTAACTTTTCCTAGTCATTGTAATTGCATGCCTGAAGGAAAAAATCTTGAAACAAATTTTGTTATGAAACAAAATAGTATTTGAGGGAAAATTTCAGGACTGATCTACGCAGTAACTGGTGTTCTTAAAGTTTAAATTTCCAAGGTGTTACTGGACCTTAGTGTAATAATGGTATTCCTGTTACAATGAAAACGGTTTGAAAGAACATATCAGTTGTATTAGAAGGTCATTTATAAAGCAGAATACTATTTAAAACATATTCAAATACACTGTACATGAAACAAAGAAATAAAAATGATATTGTAGACTTGAGTTGACTGGGATTTGCTTGAGAGCTCCAGAATTGATGTCACATGCTTTGTTCTATCAAATGATTTTGAAGTTGCATCTCTTCATTTGATGCAGAGTGAATCACCAGATTTCATACGAGGAACTGAGTGAAGAGGAGCTTGAGAAGAGGCGTGAGGTACGCAGGATGGAGCAGGCGAGCAACCCTCACTACCTCAAGGTTAGTCACGTCGTGGGAAGAAAGTTGTTAACCGGTGAATTAAAGGAATTTTCCCGTGAATTGTCATTGTCACTTTAAGACACTCACGCAATCTTTGAAATGTAATAACTTCGAACGCAAAAAATGATATCGACAAGATTTTTTGCACCGAAATTGTTTCTTTCATAATATTCTATCATACTGTATTAGACATAATAAGCGCTCCTGCTTTAATAAACGACCACCCAACAATTTTTGACTGATAACGTATCCCAACATACAATGAATAATGAATGCTGTTTATATGTATTTATGCTCCGTACCTTTCTTGTACGCTATCCCAAATCCCTGTTAATATGGGGAGATAAAATTTATGGTAATTACTTAGAATAGGGGTATCTTTTCCTTTTGTTTCACCAAATTCGGATCGTATGCGATCCCTGAGCATGGCACTTATAAGGAAGAAATTTTGGCCCCTAAATTTGGTACAATATTTTCTGAAGTGCTCTGCGTGCTTATTGTGTTGAATACAGTATATATGAAAATGAAAATGGTATATATGAAAATGAAAATTCACAGGAATAGTCCTTTAATCAAAATGTTTATGCCAAGATTACCTCAGAGTTCTGTTATGGAGAAGAAAAAGAAACTCAAAATTGATCCTTGTTTATGAGGTGTTTAGAGGGGTGATAAACTTAATGAACTTTTATATACAACATGTTGTATTCTTCAAACTTATGTCCTCAGTACCATATCTTGATGAAAGTATGACTTACAAGTAATGTACAATGACTGGGCCAGATTGGGCCTTTTAATGGCCGGAGGAGGAGGGAGGGGAGGGGGGAAAGGGGGCAGAAAATAATTGGGTGCTGGTCTGAACATCAATATGGAGAGGAGAAAAGCTTCTGAAGTGAAGAATGTTTTGTGTCCCTGATGACAGGATTCAGCAAGGGTTATCCCCCATGCATGGCAAAAGAAAATGACAAAAATTGGGAAATTTGATGATGAAAGTATGATTTTTTCAAGTGAAATAAATTAACTAAAAACAAGCCCAAACAGCTTTATAGTCTGAAGTTTTGGTCTTATCTTTGGAGGGCGAATAAACATCCAAGTGCTAGGGGAAAGTCCCCACCCCCATTTTAGTCCCCTACTACATTGCCTAAAGAGACCTGAAAGAATGATTGTTTTCCTTCTTCTTTTTGTGTGGTAGAAATCTGGCTCTTTGAAGCTTTAAAAGGGTTAAATCCTTAAAGATAGTAACGGGAGGGGCACTAGATCAAAATTGAAGGTGCAATTTTCTAGAGACTCATAGAATATTCAACAAAGCTTTTTGACATGAGCTGCAAAATTTTGCTAACACCAATATTTACAGTAAGTAGTCCTCTAATGTTCCTAAACAATAATGTTGTATCACTTTAAACCTTACTCTACCACGCGGTGATATTATTGCCGTTTTGGGTGGCCCATCTTTTACCTCGCCTCCCAAACGCATTTTCAAAAAAGTGCTGGTAGAGTAAGGTTTAAGAGGCAAAACAGAATGAATATTTAGGATTTAAAAAAGGTCTGGTGATGTTGTGTTGTTAGGATGATAAGAAGAGCCACTCCAAGAAGAAGAAGCTCAAGGACCTGGCTGCGGAGAGCAGCGTCCTGGTGGACAACATTCCAGTGGCCAAGATTGACCTGACTGTTCCTCTCCACGTACCTGGTAAGTACAAGGCACATGAATAACAGAACAATAGCTAAATTTCCGTAAAGAATTAACGGACAGGCAGCAACAACATCAGCTTAATGAGAAGAAAACATGCTCTGAAAAACCATGAAAATAGCTAAGCGTTTTATCAAAATCAGAAAGAAAAAAAATGGACTAATTTACAGCATTTCGAATTAATGTTCAGGCCTTATTATAATAATTTATGCAAATTTTGTGACATTACATAAAAATTAAAATAAAAACTCTAGGTTTTTTAAGTTCAGTAGTTAAGTAACTCCATCTTATATGAAAGAGGACTTCAAAGGAAACAAAATGGTGAAGAAAGCATTTAAAAGTCTTATTCCATTAAGGAGATATTTAAGTTTGAAATTTGGTATCATTTGTTTAGAAATGACTGAAAACAGACTAGTTGTGATGCCACTGCCTCAGATTCCTCAGTCTTGATGTATTCTGTCATATTTTGTCCTTTGATTTTGAAAACCATTGGATTTGTCAGGAAAGTAGTAAAACAGAATCTTGTAAGGATAATTATAATTTACCACCTTAAGAAAGTTTGAGGGAAAATAATTGAAAATAGGCAAAAAGTTAAATATATTTTCTCTAAAATACTTTTACAAGAATGTCAGGATAAGGGCACTGTCCTTCCATAGTAGACTAACTACACCAGTTATTTCTACAAAAATAAGACAAGAGCTTTAAACTTTAATATCTCCTTAACGGAAAGAAAAACAAATTGAACAGTTTCTGCACCATTTTGTTTCTTTTAAAGCCCTCTTTCATATAAGGTGCTTGACCACTGAACTAATCCTTGAAAGCTCTTTCTGGTAAATATAGAATCCCTACCTGTCTATGAACCTTTAATACCGTAACATACCGAACGCGACGCGGCGAGCGATTTTTTAGATAATCATACAGGAAACAAATACTATAAGATGCTTCGACTTTTTGCTTACACACGATGAAGATTACAATTCAGGCTTTCTGATGATGCTGCAAAATTTGTTAGAAATGCTTTTTTGTTCAAACTGTGGAGAAATTTGCTTAAGTGGGGGCGCGATTTTTTGTCACGATGCGAATTTTCTTTAGTAGGCGTAGAAAGGCCGTTTCAATCAATTTTCAGTTATCATCTGAATAGCCATACGATGACGATGCTTCTCTGAAAAGAAGAGGTCAAAATGTTTCTTTTCCTTTGTTTTATTCAATTTTGTTTAGAAAATCTCTCGCCGCGTCGCGTTCGATGTGTAACGGACTTTAATACCAGTCTTAAATCTTAAAACAGATAATGAGCATTGATGATATACTGCTGTGTCAACACCCTATCATATATTTTTGTAAATTGTAATACAGTATATGCTTTCATCTTTGCAAAGGCTTATGGCAGGCAAATGATGGATATATGGGTAACTTTTGCATGTCACATGACAGTCACCTGATACTCTCTTGGTTTTTTTGTTCTTGCTGAATGTTTTTATTTACAAACATTAAGAAAAAGTAGAAATTGAAGAAACCTAACTGTAATCATAGCTTTTTAGATAACATTTTTCCTCTAATAAATCTTAGTTTCAGTTGTTTTTGAAAGAAAAAAAAAGTGAATATGACATGCAACACTATTCAAGGTATGCTTACTTGCGATTCCACACTTTTTTTTCTTTCTCCATTTGTCTGGTTGACCCCATTTGTGGATGACGGTTAGGCATGTAACAGTTAGTTACCCTGGGGATATAAAGTGTTAAAGCCTAATGGTAGGATATTCATCTTGGGTACAGGGTAGTAATGTGAAAATCACACTGAAAAAAGACAAGAGATTACTTGATGTACTAAAAATGATTAAAAACCACAAAAAGACAAAATGCCATCATCATCGGGTCTTTTCATAGCTATCTCAGTGTGTCTTTACACAGCTTTATGAATTACTTGGCTTCCATGGGCATATGAAGGGTCCCCTGTGCGTAAGGGCAAAACCCTCAAAATTTCCCAGTTACAAGCGGAAAAATTGCACTGGCAAATTAAGTTTCTATTGATGTTCAACTTGCTGCTAATGGGAACAGCTCAAATTATCCGGATATATTCTTCAATTTCTTCATTTTCAGGGAATTTTTTTCATTTTTGGGCAATTTTAAAGTATTTTTTCCCTTTTTGAATGAGTTTCTTTTATTTTGGGAAAATTTCTTTTATTTATAGAGTACTTTTGCTTATTTTTGATCCTTTTGGCCAATATTTGGGAAATTTTCAGGAAATTATTCATTTCCGGGCAATTTGCTTCGAATTTTAGGAAATTTTCTTCACTAACAAGCAGTTTTTATATTTTCGGGAAATTGTCCAATTGTATCTGGATTTCATGTATGATTTCCTGTAGGGAGGGATATAAGATGAGACATCATGCAGAACAGAGGGTGGGTGGGAAGGCAGTTATGACAGAGGGTGGAAAGCATGTTATTAGCGGCTAAGGGATTTGTGAGGTTTGCGATGTCTGGTTGTCTTTGTTACACAGAACTTTAAAGGGTTTATTATAATGCTTGAAGGTACACCACTGCAGCCCATTCAGGTTTATTCAACATTGACATCTTTAGTAATGTAAGAACAGTCTTGGGAAAAAAATCCACCATTCTGTTCTGGTAGTTATAAATGCGGGAAAAACAAGAATTTGCGGGAAGAAATTTTGTTTTAATTAAAAATTTAAAAAAAGGTAAGGTGTGAGCACATATTTAATACTACATTAATATTATATCTGTCGCAATTTTTCTTGGGAAGATTTTTGACACCTTTATTTAGATAATTAATTAATTAGATAATTTGTTAATTAGATAATTAATTTATAATTAATTCCAACACTGTAATGATACATAAGTGTACTCCTCGGCACAAACAACCATTCATTTACAGAATTTATTGTGCTTTATGGAGGAAGTACATTGATAAACTAGACTATCAGCACTCTGTAGAGCGCATACCTCGCCCCCCCGTTGCAATCCCAACATGCCTAGAATAGTTGAAAAGTTCATTCGTTTCCCATACCCACTATAATCTACCTCAGAAATCCTAGGCCCACCAAGATTCATCCCTATGCGAAAACAATTCTTCCTCAAACAACTTCCTCCGCAACAACAACCTCTTCCTCCACATATAAACTCCTACCCTCCTCCCTTTCTACACCTAACCTTACACACCCCTTTCTTTTCACCTAAATGTTTCTCCCACATTCAGCCTTTCCCCATTATCTCCCTGACAAACCTTCCATCTCCTCACTATCCTAACTCTTCTTATTTATTAATTGGCACATTTGACTCTTGACTGTCGCGTGCCATTAAAAATCAACAAACTAAACCTGTAAGGATCATTTGCATTCTAAACATGTGAAGATTTATCTTTTGACTGATTTCTTCCAAGGCCAAATGATTGTTTGCAGTTTTATTCAAGCTAAGCATTCATTGTTTGAATTCCATTTAGTTAAGATTCACATCCCATCATTTTCCATTCATGGCAGAAACCAATTGTTCTTATTACATTGATAGTAGAGGCCACTTGATTAAATTTTCAATGAGTCCAGAAAAGTGATTGTTGAATTCTTTTCATGGTGTGAATTCATTGTTCATCATATTCTATTGGGAAGTTCCTGTGTCTTGACAGACCTTATCCTAAACATCCCCACCCTTCCCTTGTATCAATACGTCCCAAATTCAAATCACGTGTTCCTAAAGCAATAATAAAACCACACATCAAATTTAATTTGAATCCAATAATCAGTTCTTGAGATATTTTAATGACAGACAAACTCCCTTTGAAATGTCCCCACCCCTCCATTTGCACCCTTCCCCTGTTCCAATATGTCTCAAATTGTAATCACCTCTTCCTTAAGCAGTAACAAAACCACACAACAAATTTAATCTAAATCCAATCATCAGTTCTTGATCACAAATAAACAAACAGACAAACAGAGGCAATTATTAAGTAATATGTTATTCAAACACAATAAAGACTTCGAATTTGTAGATGTTTTTATCTTCTGGAAGACAGTATTTGGAGTGTTGAGGATGTAACTTGGAAAATATTTGTCAGATCAGATATCTCATTCTTGCTTGGCAACTATTTAATTGTTGTTGCGGTGGCAGTTACAACCTCATTAAGATTCACTCCCCTTTGAGTTATCAAGGGAACCAAAGAACTACTGACAACTAATAGCAACATTGGCAAAATAGTTAAGAAAGAAAGAAATCAAAACTAGTTTCAGATTTGACACCTGGTAACAGTTTGAAGTTGACCAAAGAGTTCTCACTGATAGATAATCGGAATCTTGCTTTGCGGTTGGTTGCACTATAAATAGATGTGTACAGGGGATTAAAAAGACATTTTCTCGATTTCCATCTGATCCTGATCGACATTTGAAGTGGGATTCTGCTGTACGCGTTACACATGGATGGCTTTCAACCTACAGTACACACTAGGATTTGCAGCGAGCACTTTATATTAGGTATGTAGGCTTTGTCTGAGTATAACGAACAATCAGCTGGCGTTAACATTAAAGTTACTCTTCATAAACCAGGTGAATATATAAAAGTTAAGGGAAATATGAAGTAAAATCGGAAGCGAACAAAAATTGCACTAAGTAAAATTCGCTGAACTAGCACTGGTAGGTTAGCATGTAGTATGTTTGTTGTATGTGTGATGTGACTGAGCCGTGTGAAGATGCAATGCAACGATGCCACTGCCCTGCAAAATGGCTTTCAGATGAGTTAAGAGTCAGGTGATGAAATTCCTCTTTACAATTCTTTTAACTGTTTATTTATTTGGGAACTGCATGAGAATAATTGTGAGATTGTGAACAATGGGTAGATAGTTTAGGGGGACGGTAATGAGGGGTAGGGGATAATGTATAGGCAGGGTGGATCTCCCCTCTGAAAAAGCTGAACTATGGGCCTGTTATAATACAACAGGCCAGGGATTTATATATGGGTGTCGAGCACTATTCAATATTTTTGTGTATCGGGCATGCTAACTTATTAAGAACGTGATAACATTTTGCCTCAACATCCAGGGCATGCTGTTATAGGGCACAATACAGTTTCCTACCTGTGAGGGGTCGGGGGGAGGGGGGGGGCGTCACTTATCTTTAAGTCAAGGGTAAAATCAACAACTTTTTTACCTTATTTGTGATTTTATAGAAAAAAAAATGTACAAATGATTTTTTTTTTTTTTTTTTTACAAATGATAATGATTGATAATACCTAACGCATCAGCCCAGCCCAAAAATATAGTCATAAAACATTTTCATCCTTTCCAAAAATGTGAGGATTTCTACAGCAACTTCGGCCTCAAAGGTCACTATATTTGATTGTTTTAAAGTCATTTTGATCTTAATGTAGAGCTAGCATAATCATTAATAACATCAGGAAGTCATGCACTCTCTTTCATTAATTTTGAAATTAGATGCAAATTTTTACAAGGAAGTTGGAATTTCCCCATTGACACCAGTGACAAACCACCTATTCTTTTTCTAAAAATTCCCTGGAAGTTCACAACAGTAGCTTGATACAGGCTAATTAATTTTCACAAGAATATTCTGTTCTCTCATGACTTTCAACATAATTGAGTTTCAGATATTTGTTTCTGACTCGTGAAAAATGATTTGCAAAAAAAACTGAAGAAAAGCTAGGCCTTTCCTTTCATTGACTCTAATGATAACTTTGATAAGTGACCCCTCCAGATATATACATTGGGCAGCAGGGAGATTTGTTTGCACACAGTGAAGATGCTTGATGGTGCTTTGGTGTGTGTGTGTGCTAGTGCATCGGTTGCTTAATGGTCATCCTGTACCCCATTTGTACCTTGAGATCAAAACTAAATTTTTTTGCCCTTATGTTTTCTCCTCTGGAAGGCGTTAAAAAGAGTCATGGCCCTCCATCAGGTAGATCCGTTTTCCAGATTTTATTTCCTTTATATTTATTCCTCCCTTTTTTTGTTTTATCAGCTGCACTTTATGACAAGAGGCTGTGACATGGTGTATGTACGAAGCACTATACAATTGTCGTCTAATGATGGAAAAAAATCAATGTCAAGTTGTGTTTTAAGTTGCTGCGTTAGTTTACCCGCTGACAATTGAGAGGCTAATTTACATTATTTAAAAAAAGTATATTTTGTGTGTATTTCATTTACTATTTAGAGGCTATTTACACAGTATTCTGACATTGCATAGAAACAATGAAAACACAGGTTTGGTGATGTTCATTTATATAAGAAGTTAATTGGCATTTTATTCGGATAATTAAACATGTTTGTTTCTTTTGATTTATTTGGAAAATTGCATGAAATGCGTAAACTGTTGCAAAGTCTTGTGTGCATGTTTGCATTGGCTTTCCCGTTCCCTCCCTTTGTACTAATCGTTGTTTTTTCCCCTTCACAATGCCAGTGGTAGCCACATTGTCACACAAAGCAGTTTTGTGGACTTGTAATCGCTCTAATTTGGTAGATGCTGCTCATACTCCCGGCCATCCTGAAGTCATATTCATATCATGTTATATTATGATTAGTCACGTCATATTATGATTAGTCACATAATATTTATTGAACTTATTGAAGGTATGTGAGCAGGCAGCAACAAGTTTGGCTTCATTTGAAGAAAAAAAAATGTTGAGAATTGACCGTTTTGCAGCATTTTTAATAATGAGGCCGTATTATGATCAATTATGCTAATTTTATTTCGATTTTGTGACATCACAAAGAGAAAATGTATGAATTTCCTTGTGTTAATATATTGTTTTTCAATCCTTAACCGACTTCATTTGAATGGAAACAGATGAATGTGACCAAGTGGTTTTGATACTCCATCATCCCCTTAATCAATATTTAGCAGGAGAAAACAGTCAGGTGAATTTCAGTGACTTCAAATTAGCAAAGAAATTTAAAAAAATAATATGACAGATTTTTGCTGCCTTCTCTTTCGTACTTCACAACTTTTGCAAACATTCAAAATTCTTAAAACTTTATGATTCGCTTTGTGAGACACTGCTAAAAGATTATGTGGAAGAAGCCTAAAGAAGGAAAGCAATTCAAACCTGGAAGAAAAAAAGCCTACCCAATATCAAAAACAACTTTTTACAATGATGAAAGTGATACAAAAGTTATTTTTAAAAAAGAATTTTAATCTGAAGACATCTGCCGTACAAAAGAAACTTTTCCGAGTGCAAGTATGAAAGTTATACAAAAGTTATCTTTAAAAGAGAATTTTAGTCTGAAGACATCTGCCGTACAAAAGAAACTTTTCCGAGTGCAAGTATGAAAGTTATACAAAAGTTATCTTTAAAAGAGAATTTAAATCTGAAGACATCTGCCATACAAAAGAAACTTTTCCGAGTAGAAGTATAATAATTTTGGAGGTTAATTTTTTTCTTCCTCAAAGTCTTGTTAAAGAGGGAGAGCTCGTCTCAGTAAAACTGAATATTGGTGTCACTTCCGGTTGTGGAACGCACAAGATCCCTGTCTGTTTGTACAGTCAGACAATGGCACGTTGTGTGTGTGACACGTGTGTGTGACATGTTGTGTGTGACATGTGTGTGTGACACATGTGTGTGACTCGTTGTGTGTGTGAAGTTTCATGCATAGTGCATAACGTTATAACGATACAAGACAAATTTTCAACGTGCTTTGTCAGAAAGAAAAAATGAAAAATTAGGAAGATAACACTACAATAGTAGTCACTAGATGAAAATTACAATGAGAGCTAATTGATTCTGCCGGCGCTCGAACTCACAACCGTTGATATAAAAAAGAACTGAAGTCTAGCACCTTAGCCGTCTAGGTGGGTATATTAGGTGTTGTAGATTTGGGTTTCTTTGTTTAATATATACGATGAAATAAGAACCAATGAATCGTGCAAAAATTGCGTGAAATTTTAACCTATTTAATAATTTGATGAATTGAATTAAATTCTAATCATTGTTTCCGTATGACCATTTCGCCTCAAACATTCTTTCAAACTTGTATTTTGGTTGTTTTTCAGTTTCTAACACAGGTGGTAAGTTGTCTTGTTGATTTTGTTTATCACTTACCTAATATCGCCATTTTAGTTTTTATGCAAATTTGATGCCAAAGTAAGGCACCTTTAAGTTACAGCCTTCAAACATTTTAAATCATTGAAAATACAAGTTATAGAATCATTTGCAATCTTGGGTGAGTTTGTTTGGTTTGGTTTGTTGATGTTTAATAGCACCGCGACAGTCAAATGTGCCAAGAGGGTGTTAAAAACTAAGGTGCTTGAGTTGGGACAGAGAGGAAAAAGAGGTGGGATAGAGGGAGGGTAGCTGGGATAGAGGGAGGGGAGGTGGGATAGAGAAAGGGGAGGGAGGGAGAGAAGGTGGATAAGGGAAAGAAGTTAAGGTAATAAAAGGAAGGTGAGGAACGTTAGGCAGAGAAGGAAAGGAAGGTTTAGATCGGGTGGAATAGATTGCTGTTGCAGAGAAAGGTGATGAAGTTGGAGGTAGGATTGTTCTTCAAAAGATGGGAAATTGAGATGGAGGGGGAGAGGTGTGATCTGGACTTCAGGTATATGGGACAGGTTAAGAGGATATGCTTGATCGAGAGATCCGTGTTGCATGTAGGGCAGAGAGGAGCAGGGGAGCTGGAAAATGGGTGAGAAAGGTGTGGCTGAGGCGGATGCAGGTGATAACAACGTTCTCCCTGCAGTTGCGACTGTGCATGCATGGGGACATTGGTGGGAACATTGGTCTCGACTTTGAGTTTGATGGCGTGAAGTTTGTTACTGGTTTTGAGATTCTGGGAGTCCTGCCAGGTCTTACTGAGGTACTGGAAGTACAGAAATGGAGGTCTGAGTGCGGGATAGGGAAAGGAGAGATGTGATTTGACAGAGCTAGGTTAGACAGGGTTAGTTTGTAAAAGAAAATTGAGAATTACAAAATATTGCACATAAGTATTAGTCGGTGGCCACTGAAGAATAAATAGAAGTTGAATTTAGAATAGGCATCATATATTTTTTTGCATAAATGTTAATCCATACCATAACATATCTCATGCAGATGTATGCAGCTTATTTATTTTCCTTCATGCACTTGTTGTTTAGTTCTACAAATCCCCGCAAAATGGGGTGGCCACTACTTTGCCTGTTGACTGATGCTGTCCCTGTGGAGAAAGTGAAGCCCACCTCCCACAAGAGCTTGTGATGGACTGATAGAATGCAAAGTTGTCCTGCCTGTTTGTAACGAGTGTGTCAGGCAAGGGAAAGAAAATCCCAAATCACACAAAAAGCACAGTGAGATATAAAAACTGAGCAAAATAAAAGGAAGCAACAATCTGAAAATGAAGTGAAGTGTTTTAATTCTGTTTTGTAGGTGTTCTTGATACTGTAAACCCTGAGTCAGCCAGTGTTGGTTGAAAGTGTTGACCTGTGGAAAAAAAAAAAATGTTTTCTGCCCGCCCCTCTTTTACAATTTTTTACAAGAAAGGACAAACAAACATTTTTTTTTAAAGGCCTAATCTTTGGTTTAATTATTCATTTGGTGATAGTCCGAACCCTTACAAAAAAGAGTGTGTCAAACCTTGTCTGTGTTCCTGCAGGAACACATGTGGCAGACAAAAGACTTCACGTGCGGCAAACAAAAGTGACACACATGACAATGCATGAAATTGGGAACTAATCCCCTGCATGTCTAACAGGTAATCCCACATGTGTTCATGTGTGGCTGACATGCATGTAAATGTGTGAAAATAAGTGTTTTAACAAGACAGGAAAAAGTGTGGTAATATGAGTTCCAACCTGTGTCAAGAAATGTGGCAAAACGTGGCAAACTTTCAAGTAATTTTGGACCAGTTGAATGGGCTATTGCATGTAGAAATATTTTATGGTGTAAACGCTTTGTCTGGTACTTATGACACAGGTTTTCTCTTGTTTCCTGCATGACACGCATTGTCCTGTTGGACACAGGAAAACCTGTGAAGTGTAGTTTCCATGTTTTATATGTAAAAGAGTGGCAGACACTGTTTTTTGTGGAATGAGTGAGAAAGAGTGTCAAACTAGTGCAAATACCTTACCCTGGGTTTGCATGCGTGTTCATGCATGAAATTGGAACAGCTCACACAGGTTTTTTTTGTAAGGGAACTGAAGCTATGTGGTGGGATTGGTCACCTATGATGACATGTCATTGTGGTCATCTTGTAGCATGTGTGCTTGTTAAAGGATAACTTCAGTGGTCAAGCAAGTCCCTCCTTATATGAAAGAGGACGTCAAAAGAAATCAAATGGTAAAGAAAGCATTCAAAAATCTTATTCCGTTATTCAAGTTTAAAAGTTCTGCATCTTTGTAAGAAAATGACTGAAATCAGTCTAGTTGTGACATTACATTTTTAGATTTCACAACTTCCCAATAGAGATTTTAAAGGGTTATAGTTCAGAGGTCAGACAAGTCCATCTCATGTGAAAGAGGACTTCAAAAAATTTTTATTGTGATGAAAGCATTCAAATGTTGCCGATTTTTGACCTTAACACTGCTGAATTGTCACCTCCCTGGTCTGACAGTTGCTGTTACAGAACAATATGTTAGTTTTCGAAGAGCCCCACCAATTAGTTGAATTTAGAGCTGCCCATGGTTCTAGCTTATACAGAAGGCTACCCATATAGTATGTTGGCGATTACTGTATTTGACATATTAAGCACCCATGCCCTAGCAAGCTCCTGCCCATCTTTTTTTGATTGATAACATAATTCATTTGAATTATTTGAAGACTTAAAATAAGTGTTGTTACATAATTTGTATCTGACGCTCATAGTGTTTATGTGGTAGCAGGTGATAGTTTGTAACATTGTGTAACATTGTATAACATTTGTTATACAATAGTTCAAGCTTTAAAATCCATATTGTGCATCGGATCCTCAAAACCTATGGTTTTCTGGTATTTTCATAAGCGCCCTGGGGTGCTTATTACGTCGAGTATGATAATCGTTTCAAAGTTTCACTAAACGTTTGGAAGAATTGAGCAATTAGCAATTAATCAGCACTGGCTTGTTGTGCATATTTTCATGCTGTTGCAATACCGTAAAGAGACGGATAGCAACAAGTTGAGCTTAATTGGGCTATAACATGCTATTAACCATGAAAAATAGCAAATTTGGCTTTTCATCAAATTGGTTATAAATTGACTCGAAAACTTCAGGTGCTTTTGACATCATCGAACGACAAAGTTCTTTCTGGTGAATATAAGATCTCCAGCTTTCCATATACCTTTAATCACTGATTCTTCAGGTTTAATTTGAGTCTTTTAATCCAAGTTCATTTCTCTGCGGATATTTGAACCTGCCAACCGATTTATTTTTACTGCCATTTATGAAGTCAACATTGCCGATGTATATTGTTGTTGTTGTTCAAACTTTATTTCAATCTTTTCGTAATATGTACAATAAATTCAATTAAATAGCACAGATTGTCAGTTATGTTGAAAAGTAAGAGGAGAACCTTCAGAAAACTACTGAAAGCTTGTGATTAAAGGTTCCCCATGTATAACAAGGGACATTTACTATGAACATATATAATAGATAATTAAAATACACTTGGCTAACAGTACAGATTGTCAACAATATAGAAATGGTCTCAGTAGGATGATGGGAAGAATTCGAAATTGATCTGAAATAGTTCTTAAGTTTGGATTTAAAGCAAGCAATCCAAACATTGCGGACAGGGGAGAGCATAGTGGCTGAGCCCATGACTCTACTTGTCTAATTTGTAACATAGTGATGACTAACTCCCTTAAAGTATGTGTTTATTGACAGTATTGTATTTGTCCCCATTGGCTTGCACATTCATTTTCAAACACTATTCCATCACCCTTTCAACTGTAACAATCACCATTTGAGTTTCTAGATTGGAAACTGACATGGGGGTATATCGGTAAATCATGTTTGATTTCTCATTTGTTTTGTTGTTGTTGGCCATCAGCTATTAATCTGATCAAGTTTAAATGTTTATTCATCAACAAACAGGTTGGGAGCTAGTTCTACAGGGTGTGGTAATTTTCATTCCAGTGATTACCATTCAGACCATTTCAAAATATCTTTCTACTTTGGGCCTAAAATAATGTTTGTTTGCCCTTTCTTGTAAGGTAGGGGCAGGCGGAAAAATTAAAACGAGGTCTGCAGGCGGAAAATTATGGGAGGGGCGGTGGAAAAATGTAAGGGAGGGCGGGCGGAAAATTAAGGGGGTGGGCGGAAAATTGTAAGGGATTAGGCGGGCGGAAAATTGTAAAGGGAGGCAGGCGGAAAATTGTAAGGGAGTGGTGGCGGAAAATTGTAAGGGAGGCGGGCGGAAATGTAAGGGAGGGGCGGGCAAAAAATTGTAAGGGAGGGGCGTGTGGAAAATTGTAAGGTAGGGGCGAGTGGAGAATTGTAAGGGAAGGGCGTGTGGAAACAGGTTTTTTTTTTGACTTCCTCAGGATTAAGTATCAAGAACATTTACATAAAAAACATTTAAAGCTCTTTACTTCATTTTCAGATTGTTGGTTCCTTTTATTTTGCTCAGTTTTTCTATCTCACTCACGCTTTTTGTGTGATTTGGGATTTTCTTTTCCTTGCCTGACACATGCGTTACAAACAGGCCAGGATAACTTTGTATTCTCAAGCTTTTGTGGGCTTCATCTTCTCTGCAGTAACAGCAACATTCAATAGGCAAAAATTTTCCCTTCCCAGTATTAGCTCATGAAAAATGGATGGGGTTGGCGTTTATTTCCCAAAGCCAATTCATTTTTGGCGAGTTGCAGTTTTTCGGATCAGGTCCAACCATAACAGGCATAACACATATTGAAAACTATAGGAAGCAATCATTCTGATTTCTGAAAGTAGAAAGAAATGCATATAAAGATGCTAAATGACTGATCCTTGAGAAAAATACAGTACTTTTTCCCCAAATTGAAAAAATCTAGGATTATCTGAAACCAATGTATGCAAAGTGGTAAGCTAATGATTTTTTTTTTTTTTTTATGGGCCTAAATTCTGACAAAACTATCTGAAAAAATCACATCACAAATATCTGATCCTTTCTGTTGTTTTTTTTCTTGTTGAATGTTCTGTTTTTCTTGTAAGTCATAGTTACCATTGCAAGAGAAGAAACTGCAAGGCACATGAAAAGCCATGAAATTGATCAAATAAAGACATGTCAAGTTCTATCTTGTATAAAGCAAGCCATGTTTCCAAAACGTGTTGAAAGTGATGTGACTTCTGTTCTATTCTCTCTAACTATTTATTCCACTTCATTTCACCTTGCACTTTACCACCTAAATTTTGTTTTATATCTTCATTTTCCGAGATTCTCTCTCTGTGGATGGGCATCTGTTTTCAATGAGATTGTTTCTTTTGTTTTTTTCCCCTTCCGTTCTGACCAGACTTTTGCGCCTTATGGTTACCTGTACAGCGGTTCGCCTATAGTAGTTCCACGATTCTTTTTCTTCTACTTGCCTCGTTTTTTTCCAGTTTTTTTCCATCATGACAAAACGTTTTTGCCTTGACCTTGACCCTCCCTCCCCTCCCCGTGACCCACCTGCTACCTCCATTGACCATTATTTAGCCCCAATCCCCAAATTATAATAATACAGGCCACCAATAAACAAGATAGTTTTAAAAAGTTGCCCCTTTTCTAATTCACAAAGCGCCAAAGGTCTTGTTGGTACCGTCCAAGGTCTCCACCCTCAGATCAGCGATCTCCTGGTGCACTGCACCAGAGACACTCAAGCCACCACCCTCCTCACCACCAAAACCTTAGCCAATACTGGTATTGACGTTACAGTTACCCTCCACCGTTCCCTAAACTCCAGCAAAGGTGTGGTCAGAACCAGAGACCTAGCCTATCTGATCAATGAAAACCTCGTAGAGTAACTTGCCAATCAACATATTACTGAAGCCCGTCGTCTCGTCCTCAAGAGAGACTGTGCCGAAACACCTACCAATACCATCTTCCTGACATTTTCCATACCACACTGCACCAATTGCGACGGTACTCATCCAGCTAACCATCCCTCCTTCTCAAAAGACTGTCCCACCTGGCTTCAAGAAAAACAAATAACCAAACTGAAAACCCTAAATCCCAACGTCACTTACTCGGAGGTCAGGAAGCAATTTCTCGCTTCTCTCCACACTAAACCATCCTACTCGAGCGCAATCTCCTCTAACACCAATATCGTCCCCCCTAACACAACTAAAACTGACTCACATACCCAAACAGACCTCACCTGGCTCTTCTTACCCAGTCCTAAGCCCATCACCATTGCCAACAACCCAACCACACCTCACCTGGCTCTTCTTACCCAGTCCTAAGCCCATCACCATTGCCAACAACCCAACCACACCCATTACCCAAACCACCCTCGACACCACCACTTTTCTCTCCCCAACCTTCCTTCCTCCTCTAAAACTCCTGCCATTCCCTACCCCAACACCCTAATGCCATCAAACATCAAACTTAAGTCAACCTGGCTAACAATCATCCAATCAACAAACAACAAACCAATCAACAAACAGCCCACCATCCAAACCCACACATATGACACGGAAGAGAACATGGATTGTTTGATAACCGAACATACTTCTTGTCCAACTTTTAAAAACAACAGTTCCCAAAGAAACAGGGACAGATCCAAAGAAAAAAAACCCAACTCAGACCCAACAGATCTTTCTTAAGATAATCCCCTGCCTCCTTATGGCATGCAGCATAAACAATTACAATAACATTCACAACATTATACAATGAAACATAAGAAGCCCTAAGGCCACTTCTGAAGAAATTGACCTTCTGGCCACCACCTCCAACCCGGTCGTCTTCTGCCTACAAGAAACCTTGAAAACCACTGACCATTATTCCCTTAACAACTTTGTTTGCTATCACAAACATCAAGTGGATGCCGACAGGGCCTGTGGGGGCGTCTCCATTCTTGTTAAACACAATATCCCACACAGCCCTGTTCATGTGCACACCGACCTTCAGGCCATCTGTATGTCTATCTCCCTCCATAAAACCTTCATTTTTTGCAATATATATCCCCCCAAGGCCAGCATTCAGCCAACCAGCCTTAACAACCTCATCTCTCAGCTCCCCTCCCCCTTATCCTTCTTGGTGACTTTAATGCCCACAACCCTCTGTGGGGCTCTAATACCATTACCCCCAGAGGCAAACTCATCAAAAACACTCTTCGGCAGCACAGCCTCTCCTTACTCGACACTAACTCTCCGACCTACCTTCACCCTGCCACAGACTCCCTTACCTGTATTGACCTGTCTATCTGTTCCCTCAACCTTCTCCTTGATTTTAGCTGGAGAGTCACCGCTGATCTCTGTGGTAATACCCTAGACCACTTAATTACGCTCGTCACCGCTATCCGGGAATCTTTTGCAAAAAAGGAACACCTCATTGCCATTTTTTTCGACCTCAAGAAAGCTTTTGACACTACTTGGAAATACGGCATTATCCATAAAACTTTACACCATCGGCCTCAGAGGCCATCTCCCCATCTTTATTTAAAGCTTCCTCTCACCCAGGCAGTTCCAAGTTCATTTGTGGCCTCACCTCTCAACCCCTACCTTTAAGAAGAGTCCCCTCAAGGCAGCATCCTCTCTCCCACTCTCTTCAATCTGAGCATTAATGACATCGCAGACAACCTTGGCCCCAACATTAAACATACCTTTCTAGTGGACGACTTCACCATCTTTTACTCCTCCCCTAGCTTTCCTCTTGTCGAAAATAGGCTCCAATTCAGCCTCAAACCAGCTGCAAGTCTGGTGCGACAATAACGGTTTTAAATTCTCCAAAGACAAGTATGTACTTCTGTCATTTCAACAACCTCCACCCCAATCCGAACCTCGTGCTCAATGACAATCGCATCCCTAAAGTTGAACACACGAAGTTCCTGGGTTTAACTCTAGACCCCAAACTCTCCTACAAGCAACACATCACCAACCTGAAACTGAAATGCAACAGCTCCCTCAACATTCTCCGCCTTCACTTTAACACCACTTGGGGTGCGAACCGCCATGCTCTCCTCAAAATCTTCAGGCTCACCAATTATGCCAAGCTTGACTACGGCAATATTGTCTGCTGTGTCACTCACAAGTCATACCTCAACCACATCAACACCATCCAAAATGACAGGACCTCCCCAATCACCAGCCTTTATGTTGAAGTCAACGAATCCCCCTTTCTGCAAAGGTGTAAAAAGCTTAGCCTCTTTTATGCTTTTGGAGTCCTCACCAACATCCAGAACCCTGTTTACAACCTCATTAGGTACCCCAATTTCTCCACCCTCTTTGATAGGACTAAAACCCTATCCCCTCCCTTCAGCTTACGCATTAAATTAGACCTCCTCTTTTTCGGCATCAACCCCGCCACTCTCAGCACTTTCTCCTGGCACACTTTTTCTCCTTGGGCTACCCCCCTCCCTACTGTCCACCTGGGCCTCTCCACTCATCACAAAACCCAAACCCACCCTAACCTCTTCATCAATCTCCACAACCAAATCAAAGACGAACTATCAAACTACACCTCCATCTATACTGATGACTCCAAGGAAGGCAACAAGACAACAGCTGCTGCTGCCGTCATCCAAGACATCACCCTCAGTAGCAGACTTCCTGACTACTCGTCCATCTTTTCAGCCGAGGGAAAGGCCATCCTCCTTGCCCTCAACTTTATTGAGTACTCTTCGCTTAGCCACTTTGCCATTTTCTCCGACTCCAAAGCTGTTTTAACTTCTTTACTCAATCTTAAATAGGATAACTTCACATCCCTCCTCCTCTGGAGGAAACTCCTTTTACCCACCCTCTGCAAGAAAAGTATTCTTCTCTTGTGGATACCAGTCATGTTGGCATCCCTGGCAACGACAGGGCTGATGCAGCCGCTAAGCTTGCCCTCAACCTCCCCCCTACTCCTTTTCCCAAAACCTTTACTGACATCAAACTGCTTATCGTTTCCCTTGTTCGTGATCGCTGGCAAACCTCATGGGACTCCCTAATTGACAACAAACTCCATGTCATCCAGCCCACTCTGATCAAACCCACCATCAACAACCTCTCTCATGTCAACAACATTCATATTATCCGTCTTAGAATAGGTCACACCCACCTCACTCACTCCCACCTCCTTATTAGCTCCCCCAACCCCTCTGCAATAATTGCCATTGCACCCTCACAGTCCATCACGTTCTCCTTGCTTTCCCCCTGTATAACCTTCCCAGAGCTTCTCTCGCTCCCCACACAACTCAATTGCTGAGTTCTTCCAGAAAAAGCCTCCGGATAAAATTATCTCCTTCCTTCATCATGCTTCCCTCCACAACCATATTTACTTCTCCTCTTCCACCCCATCTCTCTACTTTGTTTTTTTCACCTATGCACCTCCTCTCTCGATTGCAGCTTTCTGACTTTTTGTTCCTGTATTTCTCTCATTCTCCCCCTGTTTCCTTTCCTTCTTACTTCTAGAACAATCTAACCTCTCAGGCACAATTTGATCATCGTTGTTGTGGTGCCGTTAAGCCCTCATTAAACAAACAAACAAACAAAATGTGAGCCTCCCTAAGGCCTTCGCAGCATTTTTTTAAAAATACTTTTTGAACTTACTGTAGATTGTAGAACAATTTCATATGTTTTTGCTATAACCTTTCTATAATTGATATGTGGAGCACATTTCCTACGTTTAAGGGTTTTGGCCTATTCTGCTTAATTTGTGTTTCCCTTTTGATTCCCTAAATATGTAATGTAATGATAATAATGATAATAAGAATTACCTACAGAGAGTTGTAATCCAAGAGAACCAGATTATTCCACAATCCTGATCACTTGAATTACAGATACATTCATTATTCATTTCTTATTATTCATATGCATTCTTAAATCAGTGGCAAATGGTGGGTGGTTGTCCCTGCCACAATCCCGTAGACAATTAGTTATATAAAATAATGTTTTTTTTCTATAGTTAAAAGTAAACATAAGTGCAGTTACTTCTGTCCAGTCAACAGATATATCACATTTTCTACATCATATATTTCATATATTTTTTTTCTTGGTTAATGCTGTCAAAAAAGAAGAAAACAGCCTCTTTAATAATTTTTGTACCCTCACCCTCTCTCCATCCTATATATCCTACTGCACTCTGTAAGACTTTTCGATTTCTTTACACCTTTGACATAATCTAATCTCTCGGGTACAATTTGACCATCGCTGTTGTAGTGCTTTAGCTGAGATTTAATTCCCATAATACTTATCACCCAGTTATATATTTCTTTGTTCAAAAAATAAGAAAAAGTCAAGCGAAGCGGAGATTTAATTCCCTTAATACTTATCACCCAATTATATATTTCTCTGTTTAAAGAATAAGAAAAAAGTCAAGCAAAGCAGAGATTTAATTCCCATAATACTTATCACCCAGTTAAATATTTCTCTGTTTAAAGAAAAAGAAAAAGTTAAGCAATGCGAGATTTATTTCCCATTAAACTTATCACCCAGCTATATATTTCTCTGTTAAAGAAAAAGTTAAGCGAAGCGGAGATTTTTTTCCCATTAAACTTATCACCCACTTATATATTTCTCTGTTTAAAGAAAAAGAAAAAGTCAAGCGAAGCGGAGATTTAATTCTTATGATACTTATCACTTAGTTATATACTTCTCTGTTTAAAGAAAAAGAAAAATTTAAGGGAAGCGGAGATTTAATTTACATATTATCACCCAGTTATATATTTCTCTGTTTAAAGAAAAAGAAAAATTCGAGCGAAGCGAAAAAGGAAATTGTGCCATCTGACCAAGGTGAATCTCAAGTGGTGGAAGAGCCCAACCTGATGGGAGAGGGGGAGAATCACGAGGTAGTGTCATCTGCAGCAGTGAAGGAGAATGGAGAGATTGCCAGTCCCCCTGAGGAAGTGAAAGCACCTGCTGAGGAACCTGTGGACAAGGTATGTAACCTTTGACCAGACCCTGACCTTTGACCTGACTATGAGTTCTGTTGTGAGTGGTTTGTTTCTATTTGTTGTTGCTGCTACTTTAGTGTGTGGTTCACTTGGTCTTACGTTCTTACCCATTCTTATTTAAAGGGTTAGTTTAGTGGTCAGACAAGTCTATCTGATATGAAAGAGGACTTCAATAGAAACAAAATGGTGAAGAAAGTGTTCAAAAATCTTATTCCCTTAAGGAGATATCTAGATTTAAATTTTGATATCATTTGTGTAGAAGCGACTGAAATCAGTTGTGATGTCATAGCATCAGATTTCTCAAAGTCTTTATATATTCTATCGTATTTTGTCTTGCAATTTTGTGGCTTAAAAACCATTGGATATTTTAGGAACATAGTAAAACTGAATCAAGGAAGGGTATTTATTATTTACCACCTGAAGAAAGTACGAAGAAATTAATATAAATAATGAAAAACTCCAATAAACTTTCTTTAAAATACATTGATAATTGTTAAGATGTTGAGGATGAAGACGCAAACTTTCCATAGTAGACTTACTACGCCAGTCATTTCTACACAAATAAGACAGCATTAAACTTAAGTATCTCCTTAACGGATAACATTGTTGAACGCTTTTTCACCATTTTGGTTCTTTTGAAGTCCTCTTTCATATAAGATGGACATGCTTGACGCCTGAACTAATCCTTTAAGTGAGTAGCAGCTTCTGATGTGTTGTCTTTCTTGGCGTTATGCTTGCATTAAACACACCTGGTCGTGTAACTCACTCAACAAATATGGAGTGCCGATAGATAGATACTCATGTAAACAATCAATCCTTAAATCCTATAATTTGTACAACAAGTTATGTTTAACATATCGCTCCTGCCAAAGGACTTGAAAACCTTCTGAAGATAATACATTTTGTGTTGACAGTGTATGGATGGTATTTGTGTGTCCAGTGGTTTGTCTGTCCATCCATCTTTTGTCATTTTTATCTTATATGTCCTTCCATTCACAAGTCAGTTAACAATCACAAAGCACCCATACTTGTTCACCTATCCATTTCATTGTTTTCAATTACCCATACCCCATTTTTCCGACAGCATGCCCCCTCCCCTTCCCCTTCTGTTACAATTCTGTCAGTTTTCATTATCTTGATTCGCTCTTTCATCGTTTTACAAAACTCAGGACTGGGGTTGAGAATGTTATATTTTCATAAATGTTTTTTCCACTTTGGGACATATGGTATATTCTAAAATTATTTTCTTCATTATTCAAGGAGATCATTTTCATCTTGAAAAGTCTTGGAAGGATTAGTTCAGTGGTAAAGCAAGTTCATATTATATTAAAGAGGACTGTAAAAGGAACAAAATAGTGAAGGAAGCATTCAAAAATCTTATTCCGTTAAGGAGATATCTAAGTTTAAAGTTTTGGTATCATTTGTCTATAAAGGACTGAAATCAGACTAGTTGGGTTGTCATAGCCTCAGATTTCTCAAAAGTCTTGATGTATTTGATCATATTTTGTCCTGCGATTTTGTAGCTTAAAAACCATGGGATATGTCAAAGATGTAGTAAAACTGAATTCAGGAAGGGTATTTATAATATACCACATGAAGAAAGTTCGAGGGAAAATGATTTAAATAGTGAAAAAATAAAACAACTTTCTTTAAAATACATTAAAATTGTTAAGAATGTGAGGATGATGACACCAACTTTCCACAGTAGACTAACTACACCTGTCATTTCTACACATATAAGACAGTTTTAAACTTGAATATTTCCTTAACAGAATAAGATTTTTGAATGCTTTCTTTACCATTTAGTTTCTTTTGAGTTCCTCTTTTATATAAGATGAGCATGCTTGACCCTGAACTAATCCTTTAATATCTGTTTGAGAGATATTTTTTAGTTTTCTTCCGCTAAAGACTGTTTTTGAGTACAGTATCTACCTGTCAACTGTTGGTGGTTAATTCAATAAGACAGTAAGCCAAAGGCCTGCAATTGATAGTCAGGATCATAAAATCTCTTTCAAACACCAAGCTATTGAGTCCGTGGAAGACATGCATTCTTCTACAAAACTTGTTTCATGTTGCCATCAACCCTGCATAGAAACAACTGCCATATCAAACATCAAAGCCTCACCTTTCTCAGAAACCTTTGTGTATTTTATTCAGGTATAATTTGTGGCTTATAACCATTAGGTTTGTATGCAAATGTGTAAAATAAAAATCAGATGAAAAAACAAAGTATTGACTACCTGAAGAAATTATGAAAAAATGTAATTAACCTATCCCGTGTCGACAACGTTCACATTACCCGCCTTAGAATAGGTCACACCCACCTCACTCACTCCCATCTCCTTACTGGCTCCTCTACCCCCCACCCCTCTGCAACAATTGCCATTGCACCCTCACAATCCATCACATTCTCCTTGATTTCCCCCTGTACAACCTTCCCAGAGCTTCCCTCGCTGCCCACAACTCAGTAGCTGAGCTCTTCTAATAAAAACCTCCGGACAAAATGATCTCCTTCCTTCATCATGCTTCCCTCTACAACCATATTTAGTCCTCCTTTCCCACCCCCTCTCTCTCTACATTATTTTTCCACCCATACACCTCCTCTCTCGATCCCAGATTTCTGGCTTTTAGTTCTCGTGTTTCTCTCAATCTCCCCCTGTTTACTCTCCTTCCTACCTTTGGAATGATCTAACCTCTCAGGCACAATTTTACCCTTGCTGTTGTGGTGCTGTTAAACTCTCATCAAACAAACAACTAACAAATATTGAAGTAAGTTGAAAATAATTGTTAATACAATGCAAACATTCTAATCGTGCTGCTACACACAGAAACACAGTTTGAAATGAAGGAATTGACTCGTGAAGTGCTTAAAATATATCAGAAAGGCAAAACTTCAATAGTTCACAGACTCCTGTATGGAGTTAACCATATGCTGAGAGCTGGTATGCATACTATTATTACACCACCTGTATTTTGGACTTCAAAGTCTTTTTAAAAGTTTCCAATGTTATAAGAATAAATCTAATTTGTCAAGTCGTCCCTCTTCCTGCATAGTGACGAACGTAGGAAAACATAGCTTTTTGGACGTCAGAGATATTTCAATTTTCGAATTGACTTGTTATTGTGATTCTGCAGGTTGAAATAGTACACTTACACCCTGTTGAAGTAAAATATCAGCTGCGAACTTGTGTTTGTCATATTCTTCTTGTGTGTGAGGTTTGTGGTTGTACTTTCTTTCATGTTTAGTGAGCACTTGCATGAATCCTTTATAAGTTTCTCTTGTTTTCTTTTTTTCCATGTGCCATTTTTTTGTATTCCTCTCCTCGCCATCCATACCATGTTATAGGTGGCAGATGACTTGTCATTTTGGTTATCTAACGAGGATGATAAGACACTACCTGATGCCAAGGAGGAGGTGGAGCAGGTGCCCGAGAAGGTTTGTAGCAACCTTTCCTTTTTCCGTCTATTTTCAAATTTCTGTCATCACAAATGCATGCTCCTGTTCGTTTTTTGGAAGTGGATGTTTTAAACATCCCTTTTAAGAGATATTTGGAAACCAAACTTGTTATATATTTCTTAAAGTCCTAATACTAGCTTCAATGCTTTGAGGCCTTAGCAAAAAACCTAATATAATTCAATGTCTTATTATTAAAGCAAGAGCTGGGAAAAAATTACAGAAAAGGTGGAAGAATGTAGAAGTCATGTAATTTGTATTTACATTGGGAAGATTCAAATTTAATGGGGTTTTTTTTGATGAAGGGAACAGCAACAGTAGAAATTATTTGTATTACAGAAACATATGAGTTAAATGAATATAGTTAAAAAAAAAAAAAACACATTTTGGGTTGGAAAAGTGATGCAGGCGCATTTAAAAAAAAATATTTATTTTGATCCCAAGTCAGTTAATTTTGATGCTTTGTAGCGTTCTGGATCAGGTTAACAACATCAGGCATAATGAATATTGAAAACTATCAGAAGCAGTCGTTCCTTTTCGGTAGATAGTAGAAAGAAACAGAAGTACGGACACTACAAATTTTCCACCAAAAAAATCATTAAATCTGGGATTCTTTCAAAACTGATGCATGCAAAGGAATTGTTTTTTATTGGGCTTAAGTCATATCAAGTGGTTCAAAAATGTATGTATCACTTGAAAAGCTAAATCCATACGAGCCATTAGGCTTATTGAGTCGGTGCTTATCCCCGGTTTCCATGGCGCAAGCGGATGAGAATACATTACTCCCCCTGGACAGGACACCAGTCCATCACAGTTTAAGTCCCCAGCAGTACTGGTACTAACTTTACAGCTGAGTGGACTGAAGCAAGTAAAGTGTCTTGCTCAAGGACACAATGCAGCACTCACGACGGGAATCGAACTCGGTACCTGTCGAATATGAACATGACTCTTTGACCACTGAGCCACAGCACCTCTTATCAGATGAAGGTTAAGCTTATTTGCTGTGACTCGAGAGATGGGTGACAGTTTCTGATTTCTCCTTCAGAGCACAAAGAAATCTAAGAAGGAGAAGAAGAGCAAAGAGAAGAAGAAGAAGGAGAAGAAGAAGAAGCATGTGAAGGAGGAGTATGAGCAGATGGGCAATGGAGAAGAAACCAATGGTACCGCTGCTATCCCACAGCCAGAATCACCTGACATCCCTGTAAGTCAAACAATTAATGCTCTTATTTATTATATTTATTTAGAGGATTAATTTAGGGGTAATGCGAGTCGATCTTATATGAAAGAGGATGTAAAAGGAAACAAAATGGTAAAGAAAGCGTTTACAAATCTTATTCCGTTTAGGAGATATGTAAGTTTAAAATTTGGTATCATTTGTATAGAAACGACTGAAATCAAGACTAGTTGTGACGTCACAGCCTCAGATTCCTCAAAGTCTTGATGTATTTTATCATATTTTGTTCTGCGATTTTATGGCTTAAAAACCATTGGATGTGTCAAGAAAGTAGTAAAATAGAATCTAGTAAGGGTAATTATAATTTACCACCTAAAGAAAGTTTGAGGGAAAATTATTCAAACAATGAAACGTCAAATACATTTGATTCAAAATACACTAACAATCGTTAAGAATGTAAGGATGAGAGCGCCAACCTGCCATAGTAGACATTTCTACACAGATTTCTACACGGAAATAAAATAGTGAAGTAGTTTTGTCATCATTTTGTCTCTTTTAAAATCCTCTTTCATAGAAGATAAACTTGCTTGACCCCTGAACTTATCCTTTAACCCATCTTTATACAGGGTTGCTCAACTCGGCAAAGTCACAAATCAAAGCAGAAATTGATCAAATGTTTAAAATGAAGTGACATATAAATCGATGATATAACCAATAAATATAGTCAGCAAGGGATAGGAACATAAATTGAAACTGTTATAAATGTAAAGCATGACACTTTGTCAAAAAGTTACAAACGGTTTAAGAAAGTTATCAATCAATCAATCAATCGCCATAAGCCTAGCGGCTCGTTGACGCACTCCTCAGGGTCATTGAATAGGATGTGTCTGGCTGAAGTTTTTGAAGTAGAATTCTGGACCACCCTGCAGTAGCCAGATCAGATGCAGACAATCCACTCCAACTTTTCAGGCCATCCATCCACCTGGCACGAGGGTGCCCAGCATATCTTTTGGTACCAGAGGGAAGGCCTGACATCATGGGAGCAAGGCCTTTACGTACACAATGTCCATGCCACTTAGCTTGTTGCTCCAGGATTATGTCAGATGAAAAAAGCCATCTATTTCCAATCAGAAATTGATCAAATTTTCAAAATAAAGTAACATATAAATCGATGATATAACCAATAAAGTTATATCACTCAAAAATGTAAGATCAAAATAAAGTCCTAACTCTTGCGCCTTAAATTTTTAACACACTCTCGGCACATTTGGCTGTGACTGTCGCAGTGCCGGTAAACATCAACAAACCAAACCAAACCAATCAAAACAAAGTCATCATTCTTTTCTGTTTTGCCAATCTTAAAGAAGACATAAAGTTAGATACAATCCCTGTTTCATATGATAGAAGATTACAATCTTAACCAACTATTAAAAACAGCAAGTCAAAATCTTTATTCCTATTTCATGTTATTCGTGTATGAAGTTGACACACAGAGGCTGTCATATTGTTGAATTCTGTTTTGAAATCTTGTGCATGATGACATAATTTCCCTAATGGGGACATGAGGATTATAATGTATTTCTTAATTTTGATATTTGCTTAGAAGATAACTGTAAAATTATTTAATTTTCCAATATTCTTCAGAGATCCTCAAGTCTCTCTTATAGCACTTGAGATTTAAAATCCTTCAAATTCTTCAAAATATTTGGGCACCAACATAGCACTGTATCAGGCATGATTATTAAACCCCACCTCTATTACTGTGTTCATTTGCATAAAGTTGCTACAGTATATGAACCGACCAGACTTTTTTATTTAGTTTGCTTAGTCAGGGAGTGTGATAGGATATTATTGCATATGGACATAGGGAGGGATGCCATGTGGGACATGGATGGGGGCCATGAGGGACATACGATATAATATTTACCATGTGGTATACACCAAGGGCTATATCAGGCATAGTTATTTGATTCCACCTTTTTTTCTTAATCATTAACTCATTTGCATATAAGTTATTTTATGAAATGATACTTGGTATGCTCAATCAGGGACTGTGATAGCTAGGATGAAACTTCTTCTGGAGCCTATGGGATGTCATGTGAAATATAGGGTGAGATGCCATGTTGGATGCCTTGTGGGATGCCATGTGGAATGACATGTGGGATGCCATGTAGGATATATGGTGGAATGCCATGCAGGACATAGGGTGGAATGTCATGGGATGGAATGTCATTTTGGGACATGGGATGTCATGTGGGACATGGTGTCCCACCCTATTTCAGCAAGTCATTTGCATATAAGTTATTATATGAACTGACACTTTTATACATAGTATGCTCACAGGGACTGTGATAGCTAGGATGAGACTTCTTATGGAGCCTATGGGATGTTATGTGGGACATGGGATGGGATGCCATGTTGGACATGGGGTAGGATGCTATGTGGAACAGGGTAGAATGCCATGAAGGACATGGTGGGTTGCCACGAGTAACACAGAGTGTGACATAGGTTGGGATCCCATGTGTGACATAAGGTAGGATGCCATGTGTGACATAAGGTAGGATGCCATGTGTGACAGGGTAGGAGGCCATGGGGACATGAGATGTGATGCCATGTGTGACATAAAGTAGGATTTCATTGGAGGGATACCATGTAGAACATATGGTGGGATGCCATGTGGGACATCAGGTGGGAAGCCTCTGATGCGGGACATGGAGGGATGCCATGTGGGACATAGGGAGGGATGTCATGTGGTACATATGGTTGAATTAATGTGGGACATACATGTAGGACAGGATTTATGTGGGTCATATCGTGGGATGCAATGTGGGACATATGGTGGAATGCTATGTGAGACACTGTATGGTGGAATGTTATGTGGGAGATATGGTGGAATGCCATGTGGGAGATATGGTGGAATGCCATGTGGGAGATATGGTGGCATGCCATGTGGGAGATATGGTGGAATGCCATGTGGGACAAGGCATGGGATGTCATGTGGGACATGAGGCGGGATGTCATTTGGGACATGGGATGTGGGACATTGGGTGGAATGCAATGTGGGTCATAGGATGGAATGCCCTGTGGGACATATGATGGAATGCCACATGGGATGGGATGGGATGTCATGTGGGACATGGGGTGGGATGCCGTGTGGGAGATATGGTGGAATGCCATGTGGGACATGGGATGGGATGTCATGTGGAACATGGGGTGGGATGCCATGTGGGACATGGGATGCCATAATTGGCCGGGTTATATGATATGGTTGTCAATTTGCATGGGCATGCGAACTATGATGGTATTTACCATTCTACCCAACTCGTATCATATGAAGTAAGGATCATGTCAGACTTTTATGTCTCCTTTCTTTTATAATGAAACGTTGAAAGTTCTTTCTGTAGAACCACAGCCTTGATTGATCAGGGAAGCATTTTGTCTTTGATTGTTTAAAAAGAAGTCAAAGTTAAATCCATCAAACCATTAGGCCCATGTTTTATGTACATTGTTTAAAATTTGTGTGGCAGTGCAGTTTTGTTAACACTAGGGTTTGTCTAGTTCGAAATGAAACAGAGATAGGTAGGATGAGTAGATTTTCCACCAATGTGAAGCAGACAAAAATGAATTAACAACAATTACAGAGATAAACCAGTAGAGCTGTGACTTCACTTAGGAGCAGGTATGATAGTCAGTGGACAAATGCTTCATGTGAAATTGCTCAAATTGGTTAACAACTTTTTGGAATATAAAATTTTTAGTAGCAGAAGAATTCATGAAGTCTTTCAAATATTGTTTTGAACAACATTTTACCAAACGGTTTAACAAACAGATTATTTTACCTTAGTTGTAGCTTTTGTACTTGTTAGTCAGACATCCAGGACATGTGCTGGGTCGGATTTTCGTTAGACAGTGGGGTTTTGAGGTATTGGTGGGGGAGGTGGAGGGGTGTGCCTGGTAAGTGGTGGGGGAGGGGGAGCAGTGTTCCTGGTAAGTGGAGGGGGAGGGGTGCACTTGGTAAGTTTGCTGTTCATGCATGTTTTTTCTCCTTTCAGTTGGTGCTTCTTATTTTATTCTGTTGAAAAATTTGCAGTAGCTATATTTTCCATTTGTTTTAATTTATGTTTGATTATGCGTTTTGTAAAGTAAACTATTTGTAAAATACTCAATCTGGGAGTAGCCCTGTTAATATTATGTTTGTGAAACGGGGAAGAAAAAATATATATTTGATCTTATAGCCACATCCCTTGGTAAAGTCTCATTGGAGTGATCTGGATACAGTGTGTATAATTTATCTGGTCATGTTGTATTGCTTGCTTTGCTTCAAAGAATGAAAATGTAACACGGTCGATGTAAGTGAAGTAATTTCTATTCCCTTCTCTGCATAGCCTATGTCAAGCTACAAACTTCTTGCAGAAAATCCATCCATTACATTGGTAAGTTCCTTCAGTTTTACAGTATGGTTTGGTGCTTTTGTAATTATGAATCAAGAATTTAAACAAAAGAAATATTTGCTGCTGCTGTACGAAGGTATGTTGTCAAAACACACTGAAATTACAACAAACAAACAAAAAAAATGTTAGTATGTGAGTGTATGTGGAGTTGGAATTAATTATAGAATTTCCCGCGGTTCTTAATAAAGGTGTCAAAATCTTCCCACGAAAAATAGCAGCAGAAATAATATTAATGTAGCGATTCCATCTTTATATACTTTTTATCGCAATTTAATGTACTTTTCATTGCACAATTACATAGGGGAAGGGGGGGGGGGGCACATATTTACCACATATACCATTGTTTATGTAGATAGAGATGGTGTGAAATGTGTGGAATGCAGTTCTCCACTGGAACATTTGAATAATGAATGTGAGATGGTGAGAGAAAAATCATATGCCCTCATCGGGATTCGAACCCGAGACCCCCGACTACCGTTCGGTTGCTCTACCACTGAGCTATAAGGCCAAGTGGTATTACCCCCTCGAATTTTCCCCTAAGGCATCAATTTCTCTCGGTGCTGCTCGAGTGCAGCTACATAATTAGATAGAGATGGTGTGAAATGTGTGGAATGCAGTTCTCCACTGGAACATTTGAATAATGAATGATGGTGAGAGAATTCATTGTTTATATATATATATATATATATTTACTTCAAGTTATACCTTACCTTCCATGCTATAATATGCAATCTGGTCACACGACCTGATTCTAACGCACTTCTAACCGAACCTAAAAAACGCAGTAACCAGCCAAGCCCTGACCTCCATAATACCTCTGTACCACTCACTCTTTTTTCAGCGTTGTTTCACTAACATCGCTGAAAACTGGTCACTTTTATTTTATTTTTAATTAACCTTAATTCAAGTCTTCCGAGAGATGGGTGAGATAGCCATGGGTCCGAGATTTCTTCGGCCGACCTACACGACTTTACCCGTGTAGCCTACACTTAGGATAGCGGGTTTTTGTCTCCATTCGTACATAGCGAGTGGCTAGTTCGAGAGCGTCCTACTCGTGGGTGGGTGTTTTAGGTCCTAGAGCACAGGTTGTGCCTGTCTAGGGACCTCTCGCCCGGGAATTAGTCTTTTTCTCCCTTAGCCCCACCCGCCTCGAGGTGACCCTAGCGTTATACTATGTATAGTGTTTAGCACGTTAGGATATTTCAGTACACATCTCGTATGCATTAAGCCAATTTCCTTTTTCGATTTTGGCGCATGCGCATTGGGTCATAGTCACCGCTGGGTAAGTGTGGGGTCGCCCTGTAACAACTCTAGGGAGCTACAGTTGTTACTAGCGAGCTTATTTTCGTTTTCACGTTAGCAGCATATGAATATTTTTATTTTTCTCACACAGTTTGGAGACAAAATATTTAATTTTCAGGATTGAAATTGGGGTGTCGGAGAGACCGTGGGTGGGTCTCTCCGACGACCTAATTACAGGGAAAATAATCTTTCCTTTTTATCTTTACAGACCTCAAGTACACAGTGGTTGGTGTTTCCCACGCTACCCCGGCGCTAGTAAAGTCATTACGTTGGATCGTTTTCGGGTTTCTAAAGTTTTTCAGATAGAAAATTTTTGGTTTTAAATTTTTTCTGTTAAAGCAAGTGTTGTTGTTCTGTTTAGAATGCTATGCCTCGTCTCTCTTTAGCGTGTCCGTAAGATCATAGTTACTTTGCCGTGTTTAGGTTTGTACGCTTGGACTTACGTTCTTCTCTTAAGAAATTTATTTTTCAGTAATTCTTCTCTTTTCAGATATAAAAGAGATTCACTGAGAAGGTTACGCTCTTAGAGGCGTTGTGCCTAGAGCGTAACGTAAGAGAGAGAGATAACCTCTTAGGGCGTTAACGAACGTCCGCCTAAGTTGTAAAAACGGTTCCATTGGACAGTCCTGTCGACTCCACAACCCTTGTAACGCGTTGAACGCCGGTTGTTGTGAGTTCGGGGCGGTTCCATAAGGTTCCGGAGTCCGTAGCGGTAAGTGAGAGAGAGAGATAACCTCTTAGGGCGTTAACGAACGCCGCCTAAGTTGTAAACACGGTTCCAACGGTTCCATTGGACAGTCCCTGTCGACTCCACAACCCTTGTAACGCGTTGAACGCCGGTTGTTGTGAGTTCGGGGACGGTTCCATAAGGTTCCGGGAGTCCGTAACGGTAAGAGAGAGAGAGAGATAACCTCTTAGGGGCGTTAACGAACGTCGCCTAAGTTGTAAACACGGTTCCAAACGGTTCCATTGGACAGTCCCTGTCGACTCCACAACCCTTGTAACGCGTTGAACGCCGGTTGTTGTGAGTTCGGGGACGGTTCCATAAGGTTCCGAGTCCATACGGTTCCGCGCCCGTTGTTACGGGCTTAACGTTTCCATTGGGCGGTTCCGTGAGTCCATAAGGTTCCGCGCCCGTTGTTACAGGGCTAACGGTTCCATTGGACGGTTCCATACGGTTCCGCGGCCCGTTGTTACGGGCTTAACGGGTTCCATTGGACGGTTCCATACGGTTCCAGCGGCCCGTTGTTACGGGCGAACGGTTCCATTGGACGGTCCCATACGGTTCCGCGGCCCGTTGTTACGGGCGGACGGTTCCATTGGGCGATTCCGACGGTTCCGCGCCCGTTATTACGGGCGGCCGGTTCCATACGGTTCCGTTGGACCATCCCTGACGGTTCCGCAGCCCTATGTGCGGCATTGTGCGGTTCGGGGCGGATCCATACGGTTCCGGGATCCATACGGTTCCGCGGCCCGTTATTACGGGCGGGCGGTTCCGTGGTCCATACGGGTTCCGCGCCCGTTATTACGGGCGGACGGTTCCATTGGGCGGTTCCGTGATCCATACGGTTCCGCGGCCTGTTGTTACGGGCGGACGGTTCCGCGCCCGTTGTTACGGGCGGACGGTTCCATTGGACGGTTCCATACGGTTCCGCGGCCCGTTATTACGGGCGGACGGTTCCATTGACGGTTCCGCGGCCCGTGTTTACACGGGTCCGTATTTAACGGGTTCACGACATCGTGCGGTTTAATCGGTTATCGTCCACTAGCTACGTGGTCAGGTGACAGGTGACATTCTTGACAAGAAGTATAGCATTGACAGTTATTTTTCTTCTTGGTCCTGTAGCCATTAGCTACGCAGTTCCACGGCTCGTGTGAACGCAATTAAGACTGTCTCCACGTTGAACGTTACAAGTTCCGTATTTATTTTCACCAGTATCATGGACATGAAGGACAGGTCCCCGAGTGTCGATGTTTTTACACACCCAGGATGTCTCGTGATGCGTGGCGTGCAAACGCTTTAAATTACGCTCGGTGACATCCATCTCACGTGTTACGCGTGCAGATTATGCTGCGAGTCAAATCCCTGTACTCTTTGCAGCGATTGGGATCTAGCGGCGTGGTCGGAGCACAGACTCCACCGCGACCGGTACTTTCAAAGAGCGGCGGAGAAAGTGGAGAAGCGACGGTCTGAGAGGCCCTCTTCGCTCCCCACCGCCACCCAGGTCCAAAGCCAGGGAGGTGGGGCCGCCGCCCACTCCTAGCGGAGCGCCTCTGAAAGACGACACCGTGCGGTTCATCCGGAAGTATAGCATTGAGACAGCTATTTTTCTTCTTGGTCCCAGAGCCAACGGCTACGACAGTTATACGGTTCCACGGCCCATGTTTACGGGTCCGTGCGGTTCCACGGTCCCGTGTTTTACGGGTCCGCACGGTTCCATTGGACGGTTCCGCGCCCGTGTTTACGGGTCCGCACGGTTCCATACGAGTCCAAGGTCCGCGTTTACGGTCCTTTCGCTTCCATTGGACGGCTCCAGTGAGCGGAACTTATCTCTAATGGGATAACGTACACTGCACGGTTCACCCGTTATACGCCCACTAGCTACTACGCCACGTGGTCAGGTGACAGATGACTTTCTTTACAAGAAGTATAGCATCACGACAGCTATTTTCTTCTTGGTCCCGTAGCCATTAGCTACGCAGTTCCACGACTCGTGTGAACGCAATTAAGATTGTCTGCGTTGAACATTACCGTTCCGTAATTATTTTCACCAGTATCATGGACATGGAGGACAGGTCCTCGGGCCGATGCTCTACACACCCTTGATGACCCGGCATAGCGTGATAACGCTTTTTGCTTTACGCTCCGGTCACATCCATCTCACGCTGCGTTACGCGTGCAGATTATGCTGCGCGAGTCCATTCGTGGTACTCTTTGCAGCGATTGGGTTCCAGCGGCGTGGTCGGAGCACAGACTCCACCGCGACCGGTATTTTTCAAGGTGCGACCGAGCGCGCGGCTCGGTGTTCGGATGCGTCACGGCTCCGTAGTTTTGTAACGGGATATCGCATACACGCACGATTTACCCGGATATGCACCCGCTTAGCTACGAGCTATGTGGCCAGGTGACAAGTGATAATCTTCACAAGTAGTATAGCGCCGTGGAGAGCTATTCTATTCATGGTTCCGTGGCCTTTAGCTACGCAGTTCCACGATCATGTGAACACCATTTATACGATTATCCGCGTTGAACGTTACATTTCCGCAATTACTTTCACCAGTATCGAGGCACGGAGGACAGGCCTCCGTGCGCCGGCATGCTACGCACCTCAGAGGTCCCGCTTTGCATAGCGTGCAAACGCTTCTCTGACCGTGCGGGCCTGTACGACTTCGAGTTTTTGCAACGGGATAACGTGCACCGTACGATGAACCCGGTTGAGTTCGCTAGCTAGGAAGCTGCTTGGTCATAGCTACGCTGTCCCACGGCCGTGAACTGCCTCTGTAGGATTTTCCGCGTGAACGTCACAGTTCCGCGATGTTTTGCGCCTATATCATCGACCGACGGGCAGGTCCCTAGTGTCGGTGCGTTACGCCTTGACTGTCCTGGGCGGTGCGCGCGTATGTAAACGCTTCTTAGGTTGCGCTTTGGTGTTATCGACTTGTTCAAACCCGTGTACACCGCTGTGGTCCTCGGTTCCGCGATGGGACCGGGTCGCCAACAAGAGGCGGCGCCCTACGGGTCTTACGTGAGTTAGTCCCCTTTTTACGGCTAGTTGTAGAGCCATTGGATTCCTTTGCATCGGTCCATTAGGGTCCGTGACGGCTCGATGTCGGTTCCATACGCCCCCACGGTTGTTTTACGGCCCCGCACGGGTCCGTAACACAACTTGGCGGCTCCGTCCGGGGCATGGGATGACGTTTGGGTCTGTAGTGCTGCTTAGTTCTACAGCAAGGTAACGCATAAACGACGCCACACCCGCTAGTTTCGAGATCCCCACGTCCGTGTGAGCTGACTTGGTGAGATTTTCGCGTGAACGCCACGGTTCCGCATAGTTTTTCACCAGTTCATGGACACGAGGACGAGTCCCCGCTTGTCGATGCGCCACGCCCCAGGATGCGTCGCGTGTTAGCGCTTGCTCGGGTTTCGAGGCCTAGCGCTCGGGTGATAAGATTTCCTTCTTTACGGGAGGCATACCATCACGAGAGCTATTCCTCCCGTGTTACGTAGTTCCACGACCGCTCAAACTACTCTGAATGTGATTCTTGCGCCGAACGACCCTCTGCTCACATTCTACAGATATTAACGCGGTTTTACGCATAACGCATTTATAAACCCGGTATCGGAACTTCGGGATATTGCGACCGTTAGCGGCGTGTTGCAGTGTTCCGCGGTCGCTTTTTTCTTGCTGGGGCGTTTTTAGCGTTCGACGGCAGTCCCCACGCCAGAGCCCGGCTTCGCGGCTCCGTGAGTGATTTTATACAAACGGAGTTAACGGCCTATACCAGCGCGCTGTGTGGTAGAGGACCAGTAGCCATGAACTACTGCGTTCCGCGGCCGCTTTCTCTTACCGACACGTGCTGAGTACGACGGTCGTCCCCTCTTCCCACGCAGCTACCGGTTTCAGAGTCTGATGGAACAAACTCAGTTTACGACTCAGATAGCTTGCGTGGCACGTGAACTCCTCCGTATTTCTTACGGCCTCAGTTTATATATTTTTACCTATTCTCAACGGAATGCGCACTGTGTACTTCTTCCCTACGCGTCGCCACTTACTCGGTGGCCCCGTGGTGAATAGAGGTATAATGAGATAACGACTCACGTTACAGGTGTAGTGCGTTCACGCTTATCGTGGACCTAGACGGTCCTTTGGTACTGATAGCTACTTCGCTCGTTGGACACGCACCAGTACCAGTTGTCCCCTCGCGTAGCCACGAGCTTTTTTGCTCCGTGGTGCACAGCGACATCGTTGGCGGTGGACTCGTGGTTTTTACTTGTCATGCTGACGCCTTTGTAGACCCATAACGGATCTATTATACTTAACGGGGTTGCGTGACTTTGTACGGCGTAAGTCCCCCAGTAGCCACGCTTTTTTCCGCTCCGTGGTGCAGGGTGTTTAACGGTCCGTGTAGTATACACAGGACGTCACCTCTTTCGTGATTTCTACCCCAGTGTTGGGGTTTATGACTCATACGGTTGACGTAGTACGCGTACCCCCTACTTGTCAATATTACCTCCATGAAGGATATTTTTCTGACCATAGGTGGCCTTTTGGTAGACAACCTTACGTTTGGGGTAGCTATTACCAACAACGCACGTATGGTTCCTTCCATACTTTAACACCTTACAGCTGCTTCCTTGCGGTTTTACGGCCTGTTACTTAACTGCCCGCACAGACATACGGTATTCGTTTTCTCGCGCCCGTAGCCGAGGCTCCGCGGTTTCAAGGTTGTTACTATACGAGTAATGCTAACACTTTCTCCAGTCAACTTCTTAGACAAGTTTCGCTGTTGATAGGCGTGGCCTGGAGCTACGCGTCCCGCAACTGCTACGGTTTTCACCCGTCAGATATCACCGCCGGTGCCGACGGGGCTTCTGATCAAGGTCGGGGCACTTTTCTTGTGACCCCTTCTGTCGGAAACTTGGACGGGTACTTGACCCTTTTTCGTCTCGGCGCAGGGCGAACTTTGGCTGCTCGAGACCTTGCAGGCTTCACGTCTGAGCCTCGGGTCAGGGACGATTTTTGTCTCTTTCCGGACTCCGGCGGACTGCATCTCAGTCCCGGGCGCCGTTGATGGTGTGGCCTCGCCCGCCTTTCCTCGGCGTAGCATGGCCTTTCTGAGGGGTTGTTCGCCCCCCCGTTGTGGAGGTGGGCCCTCTCCAGCTTAGTTCCGTCATGAGCTCTGGGATACCTTGCAGCTATCCACCAGGGTTTTTCGGTGGGGTCTACGGTCTTTGACTCGCGACCACTGGTGAGTTCTGGGAGATCTCTTCGTAGTGTGTCATGTGACATTTTCCTCCGATAGATCATCCAGTGGCTTTCTGTTAAAGTAGTCTGAACTGTTCATAGAACGACCGCGTATGCACTCGGTTCGGGGCATAACCTCTTTTCACGGGATCTCTCGTGCGGCGTTCGAGAAACCGCTTTTTGCGGTTTTTCTCTTGTTTTTGGTCTGACTCACTTTTCGACGCTCGTGTTCCCCGCTAACTTTAGCTCTTACGCGTTATGCGCGCTAACGAATTTTCCCTTGTCCGGGATTTCTTCAATTCGTTTCGTTGGTACACGCCGTTCCCAATCGTAGTTTCCTCACCGGTTCTGTCTCGTGGACCGAATCCGTGTGGCTTGTGCGTTTTTGTGGACACTTTGCTGTAATTGTGTCCAAACGCTCTTCCGGTTGGCTTGTTTTTCTGGGCTTTACGCCAGGTTCTTTTCGAGGTTTGCCTCCGTTACTGTCAACGAATGGTGCCTTGTTCGGTTTGACTGTACCTCGCCGTGGTTTCCTAGGTTTTAGTTCCTCCCACTCTTGAGGTCTTTCATCCTTCCGAGGTGAAGGAATTTCGCCCTTTAAACGGGATTCGGTTCGTGTGAGTTTTCGTACCAGCCATTAAAAAAATAAAAAAATGTGCGGGCGATCTGAACTCCCTTCCTTCCTATCCTCGGTTGCAATCTGATTGCATATTATAGCATGGAAGGTAAGGTATAACTTGAAGTAAATTTACCCCCGCTAAAGCGTAGCGGGGATATTTACTGAGAGTTATACTTACCTTCCATGCATCCCGCCCCCTCCTCCTCGTTCAGGCCTCGGTGGAATGTTGAGTGAGGTGGTACAGAGGTATTATGGAGGTCAGGGCTTGGCTGGTTACTGCGTTTTTAGGTTCGGTTAGAAGTGCGTTAGAATCAGGTCGTGTGACCAGATTGCATATTATAGCATGGAAGGTAAGTATAACTCTCAGAAATATCCTCGCACGCTTAGCGGGGTAAATATATATATATATATATATTTAGATTTTTTTATTTTTATATATATATATTTTTTCATATATATATTTTATATATATATATATATATATATATATATATATATATATATATATATATATATATATATATATATATATATATATATATATATATATATATATATATATATATATATATATATATATATATATACATACAGATTTATGTGTACTGTAGGTTACTGTTTACTTAGCACCTTTTGCACACATATTTGTTTCCTGCTCCAATGAAACTGCCATGTTACTTTTTTATTTTTAGTGGTATATTTAAACAGTCAATTCATGAAATGCAAAAATAGTTTGAAAAATGTGATTGTACTTGTACACTTCTATTGCAGACATACGAGACAAGGGTTGACCCGAAGAATCCCCAGCAAGTCGTGATCTCAGTTATATTCAGTAACCTGACTGAAAACCATCTCAAGACCTTGGAATTCAATGTCTTAGACTCAATCAACACTAAGCTTGTAAGAGCGGTAAGTCTGGTTTTGTTGTGGCAGAAAATTGCCATCGCTGTACCTTCATTTCCATCAAGCTATGAGAATGTTAACAATGGTCCTAAATAGATTTTTTTTTTGTGAAAGGATTGGTTCAGGGGTAACGCAAGTCTATCTTATATGAAAGAGGACTTTAAATGAAACAAAAGGGGGAAGAAAGCGTTCAAAATTTGTATTCTGTTAAGGAGATATCTAGCTTTAAAGTTTGGTATCATTTGTGTAGAAACGACTGAAATCAGACTAGTTGTTATGTCATAGCCTCAGATTCCTTGAAGTCTTTCTGTATTCTATCATATTTTGTCCTGCGATTTTGTGGCTTAAAAACCATGTGATATGCCCAAAAAGTAGTAAAACTGAATATAGGAAGGGTATTTATTATATACCACCTGAAGAATGTTTGAGGGAAAAAAAATTAAATAGTGAAAAAATTAGATAAATTTTCTTTAAAATACATTAACAATTGTTAAGAATGTGAGGATGAAGATGCCAACTTTCCATAGTAGACTTACTACACCAGTTATTTCTACACAGCTATGACAAGCTTTAAACTTGAATATTTACTTAACGGAATAAGATTTTTCAATGCCATCTTCAACATTTTGTTTCTTTTGAAGTCCTTCTTCATATAAGATGGACTTGCTTGACCACTGAACTAATCCCTTAAGTATAACAGCCATAATGGCAAAGTGTTCAAATATTAAGCAAGAAGAACTAATGCAAGATTGCTTTCAGCAAACAGACACCTGGATTTGCAGCTATTAGAAATTATACAAGAGGTTATTTTATGAGAGTGATCGTAGGTGTATCCTGTAAGCATTGACGATCTCAACTAAAGGCCTTGCACCTAGTTGGCAGGAGTACTCATTGTTATTGCCCAATACTGATTAAAGTATTTACTTCTATTAATTGGTTTTCCTCATTGAATTAATTCATGAGCAATAGCAGGGTCATGTAAAGTGCAGTTTCCAAGTCATTTACTGTATTCAGTGAATAAAGCGCCCATGCTTCAATAAACGACCACTCAGCATTTCCTACGACTGATAACATATCCCAACGTAAATGCTGTTGGTGTTTCATGCCAAGTGAGACTTGCTGATATTTTATTTAAGCATCTTTTAAAAGTGCATTGGAACATGGATCTTTACTCAAGTTTAATTTTATTACTTGCTTGTTTGTAGGGCTGACCGTTGCGAATTTTTTGTGGTGGTTGTAAGGCGGGAACTTTTAAATGTGCAGTGCAATTTGAACAGTGTGTTGTACATGACTCCTGAGCATGCGCACTTATTAGGAAGAAATTTTTGCAGTAAAAAGCTGCACAATTCTGTTTTCGTAAGCGACCTGGGTTATTATTACATTGAATACGGTCGGTATACGTGTATTAAATATAAAGAAACCAGAAACTAACTTAAAACTTTGTGATTTCTTACTGCTCCGATCTCCTAATATTGGAGAATGAGGCCAAGAATTCAAGAATGTTGGAGAATGAGGAATGTTTCCATGTTTTACGATCTTGCGCTGCGTCTGCAGTTTCGTTCCAACTTCTCAACTTAATCTGTTCTCTTTCTGTCTTACACAGTTCTTCTCCATGTCATCAATGGTTTCCCCATCTTTCTTTTTCCATCTGGTGTCCAAGTCGAGAGCTATTCTACTGTTGTTGTTGGCTTCTCTTCGGAGTACATGCCCAATCAATTTCCATTTTTGCTCTTAATACTTAGTGGCTTCCTGACCCCTAGCTTTGCTGTTTTACAGGGGCGGCCCGCCCTGCCCCTCCGTGGGCCTGCCCTGCCCTCTGGGGTCCGCCCTGCCCCTCATGATTTTTTTTTTTTCATTGTTAATTTGGATTGGCTCATTAGTTCTGTTGTTAAGTCTTTTCACCTTGGTTTTTTCCCTATTTATCTTGAGCCCTACATATCTGCCACTTATATTGAGTTTTTCTGTCTTCTCTTGTTGCATCTGTTTTCTGTTAGTTGATAATTACGCCATATCATCTGCATAATCTAAATCTTCTAGCTGTGTTGTAAAATTCCATCCGATTGCATTATTTTCCTCCGTCACATGCTTCAAAGAAACTTGTGATTATTCGCGAGAAATTCATAATGTAAACAAGTTGATGTGAACCTTTATTTCTCTTTAGATCGGTTCCACAACTCACGACGGTGTCAAAGTTCCTTTCCAGCTGCCGCCAGGTACGACCAACGAGGGACAGTTTGCCTTCACCATTAACAGCATTGTCATGTCCCAGAAGCTGCGAGGGACGCTAACCTATGTAGTCAAGGTGAGATGGTGTCGATATTTGTAGACAAGGTGGATTCATTGAGCTTTTCACCTGTGATGAAAAAATATCACGCTCTCCAAGGGCTATGGCCTGGAAGATTTTGCCTTTAAGTTTTTATCATTAAATCTATGTTCACTTTTGTAGTGGGAAAAAAATGTAGAATTAAAAAAAAAAATTACATTTTTTTTTCTTCTGAAGGAAATTCCCCTCAGAACATTGGTTTTGTCATCCTGGATGTGATGCTGCTTGACATATACTATATTCTATGAGGGTAGGGCAACGAAAAATTTTCAAATGTGAATGATCAGTTGACATTCATGTGTTACCACTGTGTGTATGTGATAAAAAAAAATTTAAGTAGAAACTTTTTCGTTCCCTAAATGCATCAAGATAATTAAATCAGTTTTGTGGGTATTACTTGGCTACTGTCAGGGTGAAGCAGTTCAATTTGTTTTTCTTTTCAATATAACCCAGTTATGTGATGGATGTTAAATGGTTTCAAACATCTGTGGACAGACAGGTCCAAAAGTTTTCTGTTCAACCATGTAATTGTTTGGTAGTTAAAGAGTTTGATTGTCTTTGAAGTTTGAGAATAGTGTGTGTAGTTTTCAAGTTATGGGTAATCAAAGGTTGATTTTTTTTTAATATGTTGGAAAATGCAAGGAAAACACCTCAAAATGCTATTGTTTTTCAAGTTATATTTCTTCCTTATTTTCAAACCTTCAATGCTTTCTCCAGCTTGAGGTTGGTTGGGGTGTGGTGAAGATCAAATCCTCTTAGAATTATCTTCCATTTTTAAAAGAGAAATGACAGAGGGTTAAAAAACAATGGATTTACATAAGAAAATAGAGACTATGTCTTGTTCATACATAACAAGAGTAACACAAAAATTTGCATAATTGTCCATATTTGTGCAAAAATCTTTAAAAAGCTGTAAATGGCCAATTTTTAACAGATTTTGATAAAACAGTTTACTTCTATATATTTTTTTTTTTAAATTGAGGTAAATGTTGGGCGCAAGAAAAAGATTCCATACAATCAAAGAATTTGAAAATTCTGTTCCCTGAATCTAATTGATGACGAATTTCACTTTTTGTTTATTTGCTCTTTCCTCCATGAATTATGCAAAGTACATACCAGATTGTTATGTTAAGTACCCTGATAAACAAAAGTTTAAAAGCTTATTGTGTCCATGCACAGAACAATTGTGTAAATTGCTTTCTATTTATATCATGCATGCCATTAAGTTTTGTGAAATGTAAGATACGTTTGGTCCCTACTATGCTTAGTTATTTCTGTTATCGTTTATCTGCTTATGACGGTCCTAGATCCTATTCTTATTTTTATATATGTTGTTGATATACATATTGTTGATATTTTATATATGTTGTTTTTGTACATATTTTGTGACAAGGGCCAAGGGCATAGTGCTCTGATTTAATATAAATGAAACGAAATCAAATATATTTTTTAGGGGATTTCAAATCAGTTTAGCTAGTGTCGCCTCTACCTGTCCATATACCTTTAATGTTTTACAGGTGAGGTGCAGGAAAAACACCAAACCTTGAATGAGAGAGGGGGGGGGGGTTGTGATGTGATCCTCGACTTGATTATACTCAACACTCAACACAAAGTGTAACCACTAGACTAGGTCTCACCTCACCTAATCTCTTCAAGCCTCCTGGCCCATAAGGCTGCAGTGCACTCTCTACACTGGACTGTTATTTGCAACTTGTCTGACTGTTGTCCACGGGCTCCATCCCATCCCACTAGACTAGTATTGCCTAGATTGTATTGGAACATTTTCTCTAAATCCAATTGTGTCTATAATTTCACTCGTATTAAGTCACTCATATAAGCTTACTCGTAAGTCTTCAATGATTTTACCCCATGCTTTATTTTTTAGAAACGTGAAACACCTCCAGAGTACATTTCTAAAAATTTCAGTTCATGAAAGATGAGGAAACTGTCATCTTTCAATTGTGTCTTCTTTATCTTATGCTTCCCTAATCATACATGCCATCCATGGTGTGCATCAGTGAATTTTGTAAGGAAATTTAACTGGGTGACCATCACCCCTAGGACAACTGAGGAATGAAGGAACATGTAAATTTTGCACCTTCAGAATGAAAGGAGATATTAAGTTGGACATAAAATGCATACACTTTATTTCATAGGATGTTGTATGTTTTAAACAAACAATTATTCTACGACTGTATGGGAGCAGCCATTTTGTTAAACCAAGGTGAAAATCCTGGTCGCTTAGTGCATCAGAATTTTGTTCGCCCAGTCAGAATTTTGTTCACTGGGCGACCAAAATTTCTCACTGGGTGACCAAATGGTCGCCCGGTTAGTATGTTAAAAATTCACTGGTGTACATAGTACTGTAGATAGTTTAATGTTAAAGTTGTCCCTTGTCCACTGAAGGCTGATGAATAGTGGTAAGTGATGCAATTTTTGATGTGTTTATTCCTGCAGGATGAAGTAGGTTCCACAAGTGAGAAGCTTGACTTCAAGATTCATCTCCCCGTGTCGTCATATATGATAGCAACGCCGTTCAACAGGTGTGTTTCCAAACTTTCTCTTCTCTTCTGTACAGTAAGATAAATGAAATATTTTCACATCAAACCTTTTATAAAAAAGACATCAAGATGAAATTCTAACGTCTATGAAGTGCTACTTAAGTTACATCCCACCAAGCCTCGAGGGGTTATACAGCCAGTGCTTGTACCCGGTTTCCATTGTGCTAAGTGGATGAGAGTACTTGACTCCCCTGGATGGGACACCAGTCCATCAGAGGTTAACTCCCCAGCCAAAACTGGCACTGATTTTACAGCTGAGTAAACTGAAGTAAATGAGATAAAGTGTGTTGCTCAAGGACAAAGCACAGCTCTCTGGCTGAGATTTAAACCCAGGACCTTTTGATTATGAGACCGACGCCCCAACCACTATGGTACTGCACTTCCTAAGTATGAAGAATAACTCCCATTAAATTTGATTCAACATTTACCATTTAGCATGTTTAATCTTATTGGACAATATATTGGTGGAGAATTCTTACGGCAGCTGTGTGATGATATTCATAAAGTGGACCAAGCTTTTTAGATGTTTTTTTTCCTTCTGTCTTTTATTTCTTTTTTGCTTTAGCATACATTAAATGTAGGGGTACTTTGTATATTCTCAGAGCTATAATCATGGCCAAAAGTGTTGGGACAAAATTGCTCAAATTTCAATCAACATGTTCCTCCACCTCCCTCTTTCAATGTTGTGCGCTTGGCAAAAAAACATAAAACTTCAAACTTTGATTGAAGGGAGAACTTAGGATTTGTCCCAGTACTTTTGGCCATGGTTGTAGGGAGAACTTAGGATTTGTCCTGGTACTTTTGGCCATGGTTGTAGGGAGAACTTGGGATTTGTCCCAGTACTTTTGGCCATGGTTGTAGGGAGAGAACTTATGATATGTCCCAGTACTTTTGGCCATGGTTCTAGGGAGAACTTATGATTTGTCCCAGTACTTTTGGCCATGGTTGTAGGGAGAACTAAGAATTTGTCCTGGTACTTTTGGCCATGGTTGTAGGGAGAACTAAGAATTTGTCCCAGTACTTTTGGCCATGGTTGTAGGGAGAACTAAGAATTTGTCCCAGTACTTTTGGCCATGGTTGTAGGGAGAACTAAGGATTTGTCCCAGTACTTTTGGCCATGGTTGTAGGGAGAACTAAGAATTTGTCCCAGTACTTTTGGCCATGGTTGTAGGGAGAACTAAGAATTTGTCCCAGTACTTTTGGCCATGGTTGTAGGGAGAACTAAGGATTTGTCCCAGTACTTTTGGCCATGGTTGTAGGGAGAGAACTTGGGATTTGTCCCAGTACTTTTGGCCATGGTTGTAGGGAGAACTTAAGATTTGTCCCAGTACTCTTGGTCATGATTGTAGGTCTTAATTAACAATGAATGTATTTCTATATAATCACACAGGTATGTATAAATAATGGCAAAAATTCTATTTTGTTTTTTTCTGTTAATGGAAATCAAAGGGATAAGAAATAGCTTGAAGGGTTGAGAAGATATTAACGTTGTATAACATGAGGTCACATTTTGCTGTTACGGCCAACACTTTGGGGGTAGAGTTTTCTTTCAACGTCATAACATAATTTATATTTGAAAGATGTTTTGCAGTATTCAATAGATGTGATACTAATTTTGCAGTACTGATGTATCTTTCCAACAGTAACCAATACGCCAGTCTTTTAACGAGTGGAGAGCTAACAGACAAGAGTTCCGTGTCGGTACCTAGCCTCAATGCAGAGTTTGCGGTAGTATTAGCCAGGATATGTTTCTATGCCCATCTGGCACTGGTGGAACGAGTGGAAAAAACCGTTTCCCTGTACAGTCGGTCTTTACAAGGGCATCATGTTTGTGTTTTGTTAAAGGAAATGGTAAGTGTTTTTGGTTTCTATTAGCTTGCATACAGTGTGCAATGACATTTATTGATCGGGAATCGTGCCTTTGTGGGTGAAAATTATTGCGTTGCATGATAATGTTTAGGCCTCTACCTTTTAAGTTTGGGAATTAATGCCCTATAATGTCTTTTGTTTTAAGAGTAATGTGGAGTACAGTTTAGAGGAGCACATAGACCGCACATTTTTGCGAATTTCACAGATATATTATCCACAACAGATTGATAAACCTTATGCCTCCATAGACCACAGGCAACGTGAGGGCAAAGGTCACATGAATATTCATATTAATCAGAAAATTGCTATACCATTGCATGCTAGATAGGCATTTGATTTTTTGGGGGACCCTCTAATAACATGCCTTCAGTATCCCTTTAAGATGAGATAAAAAGCATCATATCTCTAATACATACGCTACCCGTATGAAATTGATGACTTCATTTCCTCGTCAAGGAGATATGCAAATCAACTGTTTTATCAAAGATGATTTAATACCTTACGTTATCTGAATTATTCACCCAGTGATTATCATTAGGAATTATTGAAAGTTAGCTGAAAATGGTGCAGCTATGTTATGTGCAGAAAATGAGTTTCTGGCTATATGGAGCTTAATTGACTAATCAGATAAATCAAAGCAAACTATTGGTGCAAGGGGCTATTGGTGCAAGGGGCTATTGTTGCAAGGGGCTATTGGTGCAAGGGGCTATTGTTGCAAGGGGCTATTGGTGTAAGGGGCTATTCGTGCAAGGGGCTATTGGTGCAAGGGCTATTGTTGCAAGGGGCTATTGTTGCAGGGGGCAACAGGTGCAAGGGGCTATTCGTGCAAGGGGCTATTGGTGCAAAGCGCTATTCGTGCAAGGGGCTATTGGTGCAAGGGCTATTGGTGCAAGGGGCAACTGGTGCAAGGGGCTATTGGTGCAAGGGCTATTGGTGCAAGGGGAAACTGGTGCAAGGGGCTATTCGTGCAAGGGGCTATTGGTGCAAGGGGCTATTGGTGCAAGGGCCTATTGGTGCAAGAGGCTATTGGTGCAAGGGGCTATTGGTGCAAGGGGCTATTGGTGCAAGGGGCTATTGGTGCAAGGGGCTATTGGTGCAAGGGGTTATTGGTGCAAGGGCCTATTGGTGCAAGGAGTTATTGGTGCAAGGGCCTATTGGTGCAAGGGGCTATTGGTGCAAGGGGCTATTGGTGCAAGGGGCTATTGGTGCAAGGGGCTATTGGTGCAAGGGCCTATTGGTGCAAGGGGCTATTGGTGCAAGGGGCTATTGGTGCAAGGGGCTATTGGTGCAAGGGCTTATTGGTGAAGGTACTATTGGTGAGGCGAAGGTACCTGCTAAGGGAAAGGGCTATTACCTTACTTTAATTCTCTCCACGCCTTAAGTTGCATAAGGCCGTCACGCTCTCTGTCTAACCCGTCCTGTTCTGTGCTGCTGCCTTGGCCACATTCCAGCTTATCCACCCTGACTTGTTCTGCACTTTCTCTACTGTCCTTCTCCATGTTGTTTTTGGCCTTCCTCTCGCTCTTCGACCCTCTGGCGTTCACCCCGGTGCTATCGTGCAGTCATTCTCACCCTCTCTCCTAAGTATGTGTCCCACCCAGTGTCACCTTCTTCTTGGTATCTCACAACTTTTGTCATTTATCTCTGTAATTTCCCCTGCTCTCTTGTTTGTAATCCTTTGCTGCCATCTGATCCCCAGTATCCGTCTCAAGCACTGGTTTTGGAAAGTTTAGCTTTCTTTCATCGTTCCTTGTAATCTTCCAGGTTTCACAGCCATAAAGTAGGATCGGTCAACCAATGTCTTGAACATGTGTATCTTAGTTCTCCTTCCCAATCCCCTGGCCTTCCACACCTTCCATAATCCTTGGAATGCACCTCTTGCTTTTTGTAGCCTATTGATGATGTCCCTGGTACCTCCTCCTTCCCAGTCTACCATGGCTCTGAGGTACACAAAATTATCAACATCTTCGACCTGTACACCGTTCACCGTGATTCTTTCTAATACTTCTAACATGCTCAGTCCTCAATGTTTTGCACTTCCCAGCATTTAGTTTGAGTCCCACTGTGGCTGCTTCTTCTGTTAGCCTCTCTGTCTTCTCATTCAGGTCATTGAACTTGGACGACAATAGCCCAATGTTCTCTGCGAAATAAAGGTCCTTCAGTACAGTTGTAAAATTCCATTGTATTCCTTTTGTCCTTTGTCCTCTGCTGTCTTTCTTATGACCCAGTCTAGGAATATAAAAAACCAGACATCACGCAACCGTTTTACTCCTTTCTTTATTTTGAACCAATCAGATATCTCATTCTCGTCTCATTCTCGTCAAAGAAGCTTGGTGAAGGGTTATTGGTGAAGGGTTATTGGTGAATGGTTGTTAGTGGAGGGGAAGGGCTTTTCAATATTGGTGAAGGCGGAAAGGGATATTGATGAAGGGGATATTGGTGAAGGGGATTTTGGTGAAGGGGAAGGGTTATTTGTGAAGGGACTATTGGTAAAGGGCAATTGGTGAAGGGCTGTTAGTGATGGGGCTGTTGGCAAAGTGCTATTGGTGAAGGGCTGTAGGTGGAGAGGGAAAGGCTATTGGTGAAGGAGAAGGGCTATTGGTGAAGGGTAAAGTGGCTATTGGTGCAGGGGAAAGTAGCCAATGGGGAAACAGCTAATAGTAGATAATCGAGTATTAGGCAGTGATACAGGACCATTTAAAAGTGTGTTAACTTTAAATAAACGTCTTCCGTGAACCAATTGACAGCACTTTGTTTTAGTTGTTATGTAGCAATGTATCTGAAATAATGTCATTCTCTTTTCAGCCAAATGGTACTCTCTCAATTGATGGGAAAAGCTCAGATTCTACGTTGTTGTCCCAATTTGCAGATGAAATCAAGAGCATTTGTACAGAGGCTTCCTAGTATACCGATATGATTGATATTATGAGTAGTATCTACGCTTGTTTGATATTTCCTAGCTTCTGTATTGTAGATTTGTTTGAGATATAGTGTAATTCCCAAGCTGTCATTTTGGAGATAAGCAACCATGCTCAGTGATAACATCTTGCTTCCAGTGTTGAGGATAACATTCCGAACAGCAAATTCACACCTGTTGCACTCGAGTATCAGAGAATTATAAAAAGGTTATAGTGAAGCTGCAAAGTTTTTGTTCAATGACCAGTTTTTCTGAGTAAAGCAGTCTTAAAAATCATGAAATAGCACGTAAAGTGCTCAAACACTGATCCTAGATTGGGAAGTTCTTTTTATTTTGTTAACTTTGTCATTCATAAAAGGGCAACAGCTCTAAATCTTTATATAGTACTTTATCATCCCAAATTGAATTCTTTCCAAATAAGTCATTTGTAGTTAGATGTTAAATGGGGTTATTGATCAAGGACATTTTGTCAGAATCAATTGTTTAAATGGAATGCAGATTAAAAAAATGGACCATAAACAGTTATACTAATTTATGTATCACTCACTCACTCACTGTCCTCTTTGAGCCATGTGTCCCATAAGGCTGCAGGGGTGCTCATGCACCTAGTATCACGGTCAGTGATTTTGGGGTCGACTAGCTCACTTAGGTGTAGCCCGTTGGTGGCCGGTAGTTCACCAAAGTCAACCTTTCCTACTCGTTGGTTCCCCCTGGTAACTAGTAGGCCCTAACACAGTTGGTTCCAGGCTAACAAGGCTCTGGCTAAGGCAAGGAAAACCTCGAAAAGAAACCTGCCGTGATGGGCTAACAATCCATCCAGCTCATTCTTTTCTTACGGAAACTCGTGCATCACAACTGTGTTTAATAATTGAGCATTTCAAAATGAAAGTGGAGATCCTTTTGAAGGAACTCTTGGTACTAACAAGGTTCTTGAAGGTGTATGGACAGGTAGAGAATTTTAAACCGAGTCATCTTTAAATTAGGTCAAAAGCACCTTGAGTTATGATTAATTAGAGATTGAAGAATCTTTAATGAAGGTAAAAGTTGTAATGTATGAAAGAGTAGACTGCTCAAAATCTTGTAATTATTTAAATGTAATTATAAAATTATTGAAATTAATAAATTTAATTATTTAAAATTATATCCTAAATTTCAGTAACTGACAGTCACCAGCATTTATTCTCACGCTAAATATTGACCTGAAGGTATGATAGAGATTTAAAACCTCTTGTTCGTATTCAACTTCTCCCATTCAAGTAATGCTGGTGAATGATTACAAAACAATAAGTTAACGTAAGGAAATTCTTTGGTTTTCCCGTGTCGATGTCACAAAATTTAAATGAAACTTGCATAATTAACTTTAACAAGGCGTTCAAATTCAAAATGCTGTAAAGTGGTCAATTTGTATCCAAATTTGATGAATTGTTTTTGTTATTTTCATGGGTTATAGCATATTTTCGTCCAGTTCAGCTCAAACTGTATTGCTACTTGTCCATATACCTTTAAATGTAACATGCTATTAACATTGATGTGATCATTTTGGATTGAGGTATTGTCCCGTTCAACGCTTTCAAACATTGCACCTTAGAACTTGCCCCAGGTAGACTTTGGATGTTGCTAGCTTTCAATATCTTCTGATTCCATGAAAATAGTTTTTAAATACAGTTCAGAAAACATTGAATGTATAGGCACATCCATTTTGCGGCTTATAGAGTAGTTACCAGGCTTCTGTACCTTGACAGTAATGTACACAGGCGCGACTCCAGGGGGGTGCGCGCCCCTTCAGACCACATATACCCTCCGCACTTATTCTTATTTGACTAAAAGTTCCTATTGTAATTGAAATTACGGTTGATATTTACGTAAGTCTAGAGTTAGAGTGTGAGAAGAATATCGCTTTTTAAATTCTGCATCAAATCTCATGCACAACAGAACAAAAGTTAGTCAGAACTGATGTGCGCACCGCCCCTTTCTGAAATTCCTATGGATCCATGCCTGCATCCTGCTTAATTCTTCCCTATTCTCTGATGTTTGTTAAACAACCTTTTGTCATCTTTTTTTCTTTTTTTTCTGTGTGCCCATTATAACAATTGAAAAAAAAAAGGGTTTTTATTGGGCACATACAATATCAAGTCATAATATTTTTGAAAATAGCCTACAGCATATATGTAAGTTGCTACTTCACAAATGAAACAAAGGGCATGCTGATATTGGAGCCCTTTTTCCGCTATTGCAGGCCAACAGATGGTGATATTGAATATATATATAGATTTATTCTCTCACCCAAACTGGATATTGGTACGCTGGTTTGCATCGGCTGCAGAGAGAATTACAAGAACCTGGGGCAAACCCTTGTGAGGAAAAATAATGTGTAGTTGCCCAGTGGTCAGGGCATCAGTCAGTCCTCAAGACGGGCCCATGCAGAATCAAATCGCAGCCAGGCCGCTGCACTGTGTCCTTGAGCAAAAACATCTTATCCCATTTGCTCCAGTTCACTCAGCTGTGGAATGAGTACCAGCTTCAGTTGGGGTGTTAACCTGCGATGGACTGGTGTCCCATCCAGGGGGGAGTCAAGTACTCTCATCTGATAAGTACCATGGAAACCGGGTATAAGCCCTCAAGGCTTTATAGGATTTAACTTTTAACTAAAGTAGGATAGCTAAATCATACTGATGATCTTGCTTCTGTTGTCCCTCATTTTTCAGGGCTCCCCTGAGGGCAATTAGGAGTACAGGGAGCTTGCTTCCTTTATTGTTTTGAGCTCACAGTCAACAACTCATTCAGAGCAGCTGTAATGTTTGTAGTGGTTTGGTCTTTCAGGAAGGTGCATTGTGGGTAAACTTACTCATGGAATAAATTATCAATTGGTAATGGGATAATAACGGTGTTAGCTTTGAACACAAATAGAGGATAGTTTGTAACCCCTTGTTGGTGAATGTGCTTCAATCCTTGTCATCAGATGTTTCTATTGATTCTAGTAATATTATTTATGCAAATTGTCGTAGAGAAAGTGTTTTAATTTTATCAAAACTTTTACTCCTCATTCGATGGACAAGGATTCATTGAATATCATGAAAACAAAGGAATCTTACAGTGACTGGAGACAAATTTTAGATAACTGTATTTTCAATCTTCAAAGTAGTACTTCCGAGCCTCCAGTCTTATCTCTAAAGGAATTTATACAAATTATTGTAATTTAACAAGATATCGGGTTGAAAGCCTTCCCTAAGAAACATCAATGAAAATTATGTTCTGTTGGCCTATCACACATCTTTACTTTTACAGTCTTCTTTTTTTTCTGAGAAAGGTCTTGAAGAAATGGGCCACAAGGCAGGACACAATGTATGTCACCTCAATTTGGTGAATGGGAAAGGACTTTTGATGAAGGTGAGAGGACTTTTGATAAAGAGGGGGAGGGGGGAGGGGGCTATTCGTAACAGCAGGACGCAATGTATGCCACCTCAATTTGACTTTTGGTGTACCTCTTCAAAATATTTTAAAAGAATACATCTCCTTAAGGGGTAGAATCATTCAATGAGAAGATGGTCTGGGTTTTCTTCAGCTACTGTCCGCTTTAAGGCCATGGGTCAATTACAGTATTTGGTATCTTTTTAACAGTGATTCTATGAAAGGCTGCAGTTATATCTATCGCATTGAAATCTTTCTTGCCCTCTGATGAGGGGTAAACTTCTATTAATTGTAAATAAGAAGTAGCTCATGAATATTCATCAGTACATTCCTATCAAAATGCGCATTATTGATATTGTGGGTAACATGTTAACGCTTACAAGGGAAAGAATTGGAGATGATATTGATTCCATCTACAGTGATATTCTTCGAGCTATTTTCAAGAGATATTGGGGGAGTCGTATTATCCATCCAGTCACGACTAAGATACCAGCCATGTTTATGTTTGGTGTTGTAGGTACTATTAAGTGTTACATCATTCTATCACAAATTCCAAGAAAGATATATTCATGACTAAATTTACGATTATAGTGAATAAATTGTGAGAAGTAAAATTTATATGTTTGAGTTTTATTAGCTCAACGATGATTACGTCGTTGACGTTATATAATGGGAAGAATTTGTAAACTTCTGTCTCCCATTTTTTAAATGTATCTAGTTATGAGGGTTTTGGCCAGAAAATTTGCGAAAATTAGTCATTTGGAAGAGCATGAAAATCTCCTCCAGGTTGTATTTTGTTGTTCATCTACTGGTTGCATGCGTGAAGAGCAATTTTATTTTCATGAAAATCTGCACTGTAAACTGGGAAAATATGTTTTAAAACGTAAATAATTAGTTCTATGAATGCGAAGAATTGCACGCATAGGCAGCTATGCTGTGTGTAGCAGTTCACAATCGTAATATTACACCGTTCCTGATAAGAACATTGCACCGCCGAATCAACAAGTCTTCGTGCATAAGAAATTTAGTACCACCCTATTATGATTCAGCGTCATTTGCAAGAGTTACTTTGGTTATACAGGGTTACAGAAAAACACGGCACAATACCCCTCCCTCCCCCACACCCACCCTAGTAATAACCAGTACCACTAAGAGGAGGCCTAGGCCCTGTTAGTACCCAAATGTTCCATGAGTATAATTTTTTATTTAAGGGAGGGGAGAGATGGAAAAAAGATCAATGACCATAAAAAAAGCACAGCCACGGGCAAACAATCATGTGCATGTTTTACATTGGCAAAAACGTTATAAATTCGACTCAGAAGATTGGGAGATTCTTTGCCCTTAAAAAAAAAAAATTTTGAGATATGAGGGACCCCAAATGTTCAGTTTTTCGGCCTCGCTATACTCTTGGCGGCGCTAGTAGGCCTAATAATTATGCCTTTTCAATGTAAAACAAGTAAAAACATTTATTTTGGACCAAAAGTGTGCGTGTGTGAAGTGGGAAGGGGGAAGTGAGTCAATAATGGGGGAAATCAAGCCAAGAAGAAGATACAAAAATTTACCATATAAAAGATATACATTCTAAAGAAAAAGATTGGCGTGGGGGGAAGGGGGGAACGAAACTTCACCATACAAAAGATATACATTCTGAAAAAAAAGATTGGCGGGAGAGGGGGAGGGGGAGATCCCTTCATTGCTCCCCAAATCAATCGACCTGATTCCTAGCGAAGTATTTTTCACAAAAACGTCTGAAACAAGTATGTAGCCAAGGAGCTAACACTATTATGAAGTGGCAATTACTGTGTGATTTGCTGTGAATTTTCATGAATGAGTTTGATAGAACACGTAAGAGATTACAAATGATGTCGTTACAATTTGTACAAAGCTACAGGGTGACTGATAAACAACTTACAGACCGGTTTTTTTTTTTTTTACATACTTAATGTTTTATGATCGAATATGAACTAAAAGTTAACACGAAATAATATAAGAGAAAAGACACATTTTTGAAAGGTCACACCCTAATTGAGTATTGAACAGCCTCGGTATAATCTGATATAAAGGAAACTACGAGAATGCCCGCCAACAATTTGCATTAGTTTACTTGCTTCCTCTACATTTCATTGATTTGTTTTTTTATAATATTTAAAACAAACAATAGCAATATTAATATTAATAATATTATTATTATTATTATTATACTGTACATATAACAAAAATACAGAAAGTAAAATCTGATAAGAAAAATATACCAATACAGTTTGTATTTTGCCGCCAGAAATCTTCTGTTCAATACATTATTTTTAAATCAGTGATAATGCATTTGAAAATGCAGCTCCTCCCTCTCACTTCATCCTTCCCAACCTAGCATAATTATTGCCTATGCTGCAAAGACAATGGAAATCCTCTGCTTATTATTATGATTATTGCACTGTTTGATCTTCAATTGTTGAAATGTTTATCTATGTCATTGAAAGCTTATATCTCAATTTATTAATACATTGCACGGGTGGTTTTTTTTAAATTTATGTTTTCCATGGAAGGTGCATCTCTAACGTAGTTTCGCTATTCCAAAACGGTAATGTTTGGGACCTGGGAGAAAACATAGGTTGTGTTGCTAGATGCTATACGTACGGTGAAGGTCCAAATGTTTTGTTCAAACCACAGGCCTTGAACGGCTGTTTTTTTTATAACTCCACCATACACAGAGTGTATGAGTGGAACTTGTCAAATCGTACGTGACCTCTCATATGTGCCTGTACTAACTTTTGCTTAAAAATGCATCTCCTCCTAGGCTTTTACAGTTTTGCTCTTGAGATTCTGGCTCAAGCGAGATTTTTGTATGCTTCATAAAACTTGTTTTTCTACATAAGAGATATTCCATGTAGTTTTTTAATTAAAGCTCCCGAAAGGTGAACAATTTTGTGTAGAAAAGTGTCAGATTTCAATACGTAATGGCACTAAAAATAGCTCTTTTAGCTGTAGACAATAATCCTATTCGCGTTTCGTACCAGTGTAAAAGTAAATTCCTCCCTCCCCCCCAGTAAATTTTGGCCCCCGGCCCTTATTTTCTAGGAAATTTGGGCCCCCAGACAATTAGGCCGTAGCCATCCAGTACATTTTGTCCCCTCTCATAGTAAAAACGGTCCGTTAGGATATTTGGGGCCCGGCCCTTCTTTTCTATGAAATTTGGAGACAACAACTTGTCCCCCCTTTTGCAAGAAAAAGCCCTTCCTCTCCCTTCACACTAAATATCACTGCCGTTTTGCGTAAAGCACGCCCTTTTTTTTCTTTGGTGTATTAGAGCTTATCACTTCTTATCAATTTTTAGCTTATCACTTCAGTACATAACATTAATTGAAAGAACGGTACAGACACAACAGTAATTTACCTGTTAAAATCAGTCAGGAGGGGAACACATTCACTGACATTCCTTAGGAAATAAGGTCCGGGGGCCCAAATTTACAAAGGGGGGAGGAGGGGGAGGAGGGGGAATTACTATCACACCGGTACCGTTGGTCAGTTCGTATGGCAGGCCATACACGTACATATCTATCAGTTACATGTACGGACATGTATGTTTAATCATATCGTAGTATTTTCTAATCAGAATTCGGACATTCTTCTATGAATATGCAAATAAATTTTCGGAATCTTATTTAGGCCACGCTGTATTATATCAGAATGTTGCCATTTAGATGGCAACTCCCTGATCTTATCGTATAGGATTGGAGTATGAGTTCTTAATAGGTCATGACATAGCCTAGAAGATAACGTGTGAAGTTGTTGTCGGGGTTGTTGTTGGATCATTTTTGCTTGTCGTACAGTAAGTCTCAAGTACCAGTAAGTCTAATTGAGCTACATTGCATCGCGGGAGCTAAAACGTTATACTTAAATGCATTATCTATCACGGGGATTAGAATTTTAAACTTAAATGAGGATAAGGATATAGTTTTGTTGGGTTGGTAAACGCACGCGGCATTGCGTAAGCCGGGATGTGCCGTATGGGCAGCAGATTGCCAGACTCTATAAGAGTGTTCGTGGACACGTGGAAGAATCATCGCTGGGTACGGTAGTATTTGATGGGGCATCCCAGAGCTGCTAGTAAGGTTGTGACGTTTAATCGTTCAGGAAATCATGCTCCGTGTAAACGAATGTTATTTCAATTTGTTTATGTTTGTTTTTTAAAGTTTGCATAAATTTACGATACCATCTAACCAACTAACCTTCTCGTGTCAATCTTTACCCACTAAGTCATTGCCTTCACATTTTCCACCCGGGGTCCATATGCATAACATTAAACATTTTCACGGTACCTGGGATCGGATGCATGGCAAGTAGCTAGCTTGTGCTCATAAGGAAGGCGTTAGGCCCAGGCTAGCGCTCATTAACATAACCCCTCAAATACACACTCAGGAATTTCCCGCCCATATCCATTCATTGTCGAATCACATATCCCAACCACTGACCGGCCCACGTGCAAATCTTTCGCTCACAGCCACGCTGTAACTCATAGCCTGCTCCCAATAAGGTCATTAGAACAACGTACTAATTTTTTACAATCCATCATTGAGTGGGCCATGCAATATTCGAGGAGAGTTCCATCCAAACTGCGCATGTCTTAGACACCCCAGATATCTCAAGCGGATGCGACCGCCGCGGTATAACGATCGTCAAAAAAAATTCCAGAAAAATAGTAATCTTCTGTTTTGTTTATTCCCTTGAAAGTTTCGACATAGTTTTCCCATATTGAAAACTGGTTAATTCAAATTTTGGGATACATGTAAGGGCAGGAATAAACTGAAATAAAAAAGAATAAAGTGTATCCTTACTTACCATCCCGAAAATATGAATTAATTCCATATAAATCTGTTACAGTGTGTCTTTTCTTCTCCTCTCCATGTAAAATTTCATTCAATCTCCTCTGCCCTGAGTTTTGTTTTTTCCAATCTACCTATTCCTAAAGTTGGCCCAGAAGAATTTGCGTTGAATGTCAGAAACACAAGTCATGAATCAAACCAGGGTACCGATGCAAAGAAATCAAGAAAATTCATACGTATCGATAACCTTTGGCCTATCGTTGAAAGTATTCCAGCTTTTAAGTCTTCTAATGTGCAATGAAAACATTGAAATTCTCGTTTACACCTATTGTGCTAAAAATTACAGATTAATTCATGTCTTAAGAACATTTACTTCAAAGAGTAACAATTATTTCTAAAATCAGCACGTCTTGACATAAATTATTGAGGTAACAGTCTGCTCATGCAAAGGGAGGGAGGGGACACTTTTGCGGTCGTTTTGTTTCCCACTAATTCGGCTGGGGTTCTGGGACACTTTGGCGGTAGTTTTTGTTTCCACTGGTTCTGGAACACTTTTGCGTCGTCTTTTTTATTTCCTGGGTGGACTAGGATTCTGATGCACTTTTATGTCGTCCACCCACCTATCTTAAAAATTTGTGACAGGAAAATATTCTATATATATTTTATAATTATTTTATTGATTTATTTTTATATACTTTTATTTGTATTTTTTGCTGCGTCGTTTTTGTTTCCATTAGTTCTGGTGCACTTTTGCGTCGTTTTTGTTTCTCACTAATTAGGCTGGGGTTCTGGCGAACTTTTGTGGTCGTTTTTGTTTTAACTAATTGGGCTGGGGTTCTGGCGCACTTCTCATGTCGTTTTTCCGGCGCACTTTTTATGTAGTTTTTCTGGCGCAACTTTTTGTCGTTTTTGTTGTTGTTTTCCCTAATTGGGCTGGGGTCACGTTCTAGCGCACTTGTACGTCGTTTACTGATTAGGCTGGGGTTCTAGCGCACTTTTGCGTCGTTTTTGTTTTACTAATTGGCCTGGGGTTCTGGCGCACTTTTAAGGTCATTTTTTCGGCGCACTGTTTAGGTCGCTTTTCTAACGCACTTTTTACGTTGTTATTCTGACGCACTTTTTATTTACGTCGTTTTTTTAGCGCACTTTTTACGTTGTTTTTCTGGCGAACTTTTTACGTCGTCTTTCTGACGCACTTTTTACGTCGTTTTTCTGACGCACTTTTTACGTCGCTTTGTTTGGCGCACTTATTGCGTCGTTTTTCTGTCGCACTTTTTACGTCGTTTTTCTAATGCAATTTTTATGTCGTGTTTCTGACGCACTTTTTACTGGTTTTTGGCGCACTTATTACGTCGTTTTCATACGCAATTTTAACG
>JAIGNY010003978.1:630000-672500 GCA_020152595.1 Chiridota heheva | reverse complement strand
TTATTCGTCATTTCCTAGTACCTTATTCGCTATTCCCTAGTTCCTTATTTCCTACTTCCTAGTCCCTTATTTCGCCATTTCCTAGTTCATTATTTTGCCAATTCCTAGTTCTTTATTCGCCATTTCGTAGTTCTTTGTTCGCCATTTCCTAGTTCTTGTTCGCATTTCCTAGCTTCTATTTCCTTATTCGCCATTTCCTAGTTCTTTATTTTGCTATTTCCTAGTTCCTTATTCACCATTTCCTACTTCCTTATTTCGCCATTTCCTAGACTTCCTTTATTCGCAATTTCCTAGCTCTTTGTTTGCATTTCCTAGTTTCTAGTTCCTTATTCGCCATTTTCTAGTTCCTTATTTAATATTGACTATTTCTTTATTCGTTGCTCCTCATGGTATAACCGTTCTTTTATCGTTATTTCCTAGCTCCTTAATCAATAAGGAACCAATAAATAGCCAGTGACGAATAAAGAAATAACGAATAAGGAACTAGGAAATAACGATAAGAGAGCCAGTATATAGCGAGCAACGAATAAAGAAAGTCATTATCGAATAAGGAACTAGGAAATAATGATAAGAGAACAGGTATATAGCGAGCAACGAACCAGGAAATAGTCAATATCAAATAAGGAACTAGAAAATAACGATAAGAGAGCCAGTATATAGCGACCAACGAATGAGAAAATAGTCTATCGAATAAGGAATTAGAAAATAACGATAAAAGAACAGGTATATAGCGAGCAACGAATAAGGAAATAGTAATATCAAATAAGGAACTAGTATATAACGATAAGAGAACAGGTATATAGCGAGCAACGAATAAGGAAATTGTCAATATCGAATAAGAAAGTAGGAAATAACGCTAAGAGAACCAGTATATAACGAGCAAAAACGTAAAGCAGGTAGGTACGACTGAATTCCGAACCTAGCGCTGCTGGTAGCACGAAACTAATTATTTGCTCTATTGAAAGCGAAGATAAAACAGTTGAGCGTGGGGGTTCCTTTTCGTACCATGGCACAGCGCGAAAGATTTGGGATATTTCGTGATGGTTTCTGAAAAGCTCTGTCGAAAATGTTTTTGGATGAGGTTATTTCCATAGAAGTACTAAAGTTTTTGGCCTCTTTTTGGGCCCACTGTTATAAGGTATCAAATGTCCAAATCTAGTAACACCATGATTTTCAGTATTACGGAAGGATAAGGTTAGGCAGCGGATACACTGAAGCTTCTTCACTTGTCCTCTATCACATATATTGATATAATCAATACATATATATTGCAAAATGGAAATGATGCAGTGTAGTGTGCTATACAAACATCAGAGAATCTATTCTGAGTGTAAATTTACTTACTTAATTGTCAAACAGCTGTAAATTAGTACTTTTCATTTTCAAAAAATGTGATCCAGCAGACAACTAGCCTATCATCTCCTCAGCATATATTTATACAGAGCATATCCATCATCCACCACAGCTAACTACCATCATTACTTCAGTCTAAAGACATGCAGTGCCAGCCAAAAACAAATCAATATCTCTTGTCATACCTCAGTAATTTTCTTTTGAAAACTTCCAAACCCACTTCACCAGCCTGTAATCCACCAGCTACACTCTTTCAACCAGTCTTAATTGTTAACCAGGACTCTAGTCTGATATGGCTCCAACAAAAGAACATGCTTCTTCACCTAAAGTTTCTACAAGGAGAAATTCCAAACAGGATGAGATGGTTTCTACCATACTGAAAACCATTCTTGAGAGTACAGAACTTAAAACAGTAATACAGGATGCTATAAAAGATGCTATCAAGGCATCCCTGGAACAGTGCACCACAACTGGTTATCAAAGGCCGTGGACATTGACTTGGTCAGTTGGTTGTCGATGTTATGTCTCTCCGTACGTCGTACCTGTGTTCTCGTCCGGGTCGTATTAGCGTTTCGTGATAGCATTTGTACTATCATAACCGAATACGCAGGCGACGACCCGTTATTGTAATTGTGTGTTCAACCCCATCCCTGGAAAGGTTACACCTCATGATTGATGTCCATGAAGAAAGACTTCACGATCTTGGAGTGCCGCTTAGATCAAAGTTCCAGTTAACTCTCCAAATTGTAGATTTATTGGGCTTAAGACATGAATTGGCTACCTTGAGTACTTCTTCCTCGACAACAGGATAAAGGAACATAGAACTTGTAATATACTTGGTTGGGTCTAAGTACTTGTTAAATGAGTTATTACTGTCGATATTGCTTGCAAGAGTGAGACCTATGTTAACAAAGAAGTTATTAAAGTTATTTGCTATACTTTTAGGATCAGTGATTGAGCTAGTACCATCTTTGAACACAGTATTAATACTTCTATTTGCTGTGTTCTTATTTAAAAGACCATTAATAATACACCAGGTGCTCTTTGCATTATTTTTACAGCTATCAAATTTTTTCATGAAAGTATTTCTTTTTGATAAGCGTATAGCACTATTTAATTTATTTTGGTAAATAGTGAAGTTGGTTTTGCTTACTTTTGATGAATTTCTTAATAACCGTCTGTATAATTTATTTTTTTACTTTAATTGACTTGAGTATACCTAAAGTGATCCAAGGGTGCCGCTTTTTGACATTGGGGTTATTATTAATACAAATAAATGAAAAACAATTATCATAACTTGCTTCAAGAATATTTGCGAATGAATCATATGCAAGGTTGGCGTCATTAATTGATACAATAGAGCTCCAGTCAACCATGGAGCTAACCCAACTGCCTGAATGAACTTATTTACATTACTTTGCGAATAGTTACGTACACGTGAAGTAGCACCGTATCTTATGTTACGATTAAAAATATTAAGATGATGGAATATTGGAAAGTGATCACTAATATCAGTAATTAAAACACCAGTAGTATGATTATAAAAGCTAGTATTGGTAAGAATATTGTCAATTAAACTTACAGAATTATAAGTTACCTTAGTAGGTTTGCTTATCAATGGATAAAATCCGTATGATTATACTGTATTAAGAAAGTCTACTGAACTGTTTTTGACAATTTCAATATTAAGATTACCCATGACAGCATGATATAACAATGTTTATGCTCATTTGAGATTTTAGAAAGAGTAGAGCCTAGGATATCATTAAATGAATTAACTGAAGACTAAGGGGGTCTATGGATAACACAAACTAAAATAGCAACCGTATCATAAATCAATTCAACAAATATACTCTCTATATCATTGTTAAAAATTGATAAATCATCTCGCATAACTGCAGGGAACTTATTATGTATAAACAAACAAACCCCGCCCCCTCTCTTGTTATCTCTATGTTGTTCAAAAAGGTTGTAGTTATCTATACCAATTAAATCATTATCATTTGAATCAAACCATGTTTCCGAGAAACCTATAAGTGAAAAATCTTGTTAAGAATGGAAAGATAATCTGTTATGGTATTGAAATTATGGATAAGACCACGGCTGTTTACATGAAAAAGATAAAAACCAGCATTCTTTGCTATGCTGTTGTAACTATCTATGTCAAAATACTTACAATTACTTGGGTTATAGTCATCATGTGCATCATCCAACATGATATGTAATAAGAAAAAGAAAGATTTGCACAAACTTTGAAAAAAAGAAGAAAAATAGTATGAATAAATTATCAGGTAACTGGTATTCCTCAGCAAATTCAAGTGTTTTGGTAAGTCCAGAGAACAATAACAATTTCTATCTGTCAACTTCAGGTACAGGTGGTTCTTAAGTTCATAAGATTACTTGGTCCCATTATTCTTCTCTTCACTTCTGAGCCATCTGTTGTTTTGAGAAGCGCATAGATCCTTTCGTCAATTGACCAGGCAGATGAGGTTTGGGGATGATCAGAAGTCTGTTTAAGGAGGGCGCGATTTTTTGCGGTAAGGTCCTCCTGTAAGACGATCCCGTTTCCTTTCAGTTTCCTTCTCGCTTTCAGCATGAAGGATCTTGCCGCCTAGTTTGTAAATTTTACAACGATAGCCCGACCTCCTCTGTTGCTTGTCTTACCAACTCTTTGACCCCTGTCTATAGCAGATTAACTCCCAGCTTGTCATGGGCCAGAGTCTTTACGAGAGCATTTGTGACCTCAGCTTTTTCTTGTAGGCCAAATATTCTTATACAGTTTCTACGTGAATAATGCTCCAAAACGTTTATTTCGGACTTGAGTTGTATGATGTCCGACTTGATTTCTTCATTCTGGGTGACCAATTTGGAGACTTCAGAAAAAGTTTCCGGGGTACTATTTTATTTCATTTCATCTATTTGTTTTTTCACAACATAATTACATATAATTACCAGATTACAGAAGAGTTTTATTTACAATTATATTATGAAATTTACAAAATATGTATATACAGAAGATTATATATGGTTGTGAAATGAAGTGTTGTATAAAAACTCTGGTGAGCTTAAGTGAGTACAACACTCCCAAATTACAAAACAAAAATGATAACAAATTGGTAGTACAAAACGCCCCCACGGCACACACCAATACTAATGATGTACTGGAAGTAAGGCTGTAAGTATTTAACAGTAAAAAGGAATGATTAAAAACAAATCAATAGTTCATGATGCATTTACGTTTAACGGTTTTTCTAAAACAGACTAGAGATTTGCAGCTTTGTATGTCAATTGAGAGGGAATTCCAGGTATCAATTGCACGGTTGCACGAATTAAATCTTATAATGTTGGTGCGACAGGGAATACAATGGATGTTGTTTGATTGACGGGTATTGTAGTTGTGCGTGTCTTTGTTTGTCCTAAACATCTTTATAGAAGGTGGCGGAAGATCATTGTTAGTAGCCTACTGTGGTGTAGCGGTTATCATACATGTCTACAGACCACGAGGCCCTGGGTTCAAGCCTGGGTTGGGTAGACACGCCAGTGTATCACAACTAGTTATCAAAGGCCGTGGACATTGACTTGGTTGTCGATGTTATGTCTGTCCGTACGTCGTACCTGTGTTCTCGTCCGGGTCGTATTAAGCGTTTCGTGATAGCATTGTTACTATTATAACCGAATATGCAGGCGACGACCCCGTCATTGTAATTGTGTGTTCACTCGTCGTCGTTTTTTCTCATCGATTTCTATTTGTTGAAACGTATGGGTCCTTTTTTGCACCAATCACGTTGGATTTGATATATATGGTAAATAGATATATGTTAATTGTCAGGCCGTATAAAATGGACTCCAAAATACTTTCATTTATAAGTTACAAAGGTCAAAGCGGCGATAACCTTGTGATTTTGCTTGCGCTCTATTGAAAAACAAGAAAAAACACTTTTTATAGTTTACAATGTACGGTCCTTTTTTTTTTTTTAATTAAATGAAAATGGTCTCAAACGATAGATAATGAATTCAAGTTCTATATACCGTTTGAAATGGAACAAAACATGCAGAGACTCTTTACTTATAAGGTTTGAAGTGCAAAATATATGTGATTTTTCAGAGCGTTTTGCACAAGTTAAGGAGATTATCGCAAGCGTATGAACCAAACATTCTCATATATTATCTAACTTTTATGACAAGTTCAGGTAAAAGCCATAACTACGGAAGCTTAAATGTGCCATCCAGCATACCCAAATGTCTAGATGAATATCTCTATATGCCATCTTATGAACCCATCTTCCACACTTATTTCTGGTATTAAGATGTCTTATTCAAATGATTTTTTGTCATCATGATCACTTCCTGTGATCAACAAGTCAACATATTGCACACCAATAAGATGTCAGATTTACATGTCATTTCACTAAGTTGTCTTGATCACATATACAGAGTCGAGAAGTCAACTTGTTACAATAGTGTTTGTCATCAAGTCTGATTCTCAGTTCTTTCAAGTCGACTTCATTTCGAAACAAGAACAATTATAATATCTTAGAAGTTGTCTTGGAGCGTTGCTTTTTTTTGGACAAGAATATTTCTATTTTATCCGATGTGGACTTATCAAGTTATATCATCTCATTGTAATATACCCGTAGAACGGGTGGTCTAAAACGAAGACCTGATGACTGAAAATGGAGACCAAAAAATATTCATTTTCCACTTGTTTTTACTTATTCAGAAAAAAGAATTTTTACAAGACTTTCATTCATTATTGCGCATTTTTACATAATGATTGAAATTTGTGGAAAAAAACTATTTTCCAACATTTTTTCACCCCCTGAGAAAATATCTTAAAACCTGTCATTTTGTAACTGTTTTCCAACATTTTCGTAATTAGTTTATCTGTCAACTTTTTAAATTTGTCCCCTTGTTATTTTCGAGAAAAAATCAGTAAATTTTTCATTATTTCCGAACTTAGTCTATTTTTCAAGGTCTTCCTTTTTCGTACTTCGTTTTAGAGATTTGCAATATAGGCAAATCTCTAATACGAAGACCTCAAAAATGAATAAAGGAAGATCTTTAGAGAGAAAAAAAAACCGATCCTTGTTAATTCTCATCATTCAGAGAGTATCGGCCATGGATCATTTTTCAACTCTTTTACACTTTTCCAAAATGTTGAAAAAATATATTTAAGTCTGAAAATGTTACAATATTAGATATTTTATTCGAAAATTTTAGAGGAAAAGGAAAATAAAAGTTGACCCATAAATTAATTACGAAAACATTGGAAAAACATGCAGCTGAAAAATGTGTCTTGGATATTTTGTCAGGCGGTAAAAAATATTGAAAAATCGACTTAAGTACGAAAATGTTGAAAAATAGACGTTTTTGTTTCTCGAAAATTACAATGAAAAATTATGAAAAGTTGACACATAGGCTAATTACGAAAATGTTGGACAACAGTTAAAAATGTGTTTTGATTATTTTCTCAAAAGGTGGAAATATATTGAAAAATAGATTTAAAAGTCCAAAAATATTGAAAGAAAAATAAACAAGTTTTATCCACAAATTTCTAAGATTATGTAAAAATGCGAAAGAATTAATGAAAATTAATAAAGTCCTGTAAAAATTATGTTTCTGAATAAGTAATAACAAATGGAAAATGATTATTTAAGACTTACTTAATCTATTTTTAGGAGGTAATTCTGTGTTTAAAGGAATAACCTGTGGTTCTTCTCTTATGAATGATCTTTTGGGATAGTCATTTTTTGATTCTTTTTCTGGAGAAGAAGATCCTACATATTAATATAGTATACTATGCGCTGATTTTCTTTCATAATATAATTGCTGATTTTATATGGTTTTATTGAGCATATTGGATCTGTTGCTCTCTTTGTAGTATCATTCTCAGCTTCTCTGGAGTATATAAGTATCAAACTAGAACACCACTTTCAAACTATGTTTCCTTATCACCAACTTTGCGATTTTTTTGTAGGGGTAATGATGGAGTCTGCTGAACTGATTTCATTTTGATAGCTTCTTTAGGTTTCATCTTAATCAATCTTGTTTCTTAATGATTCAACGCTTTAATGACATTGGGCAGCTTTTGAACCCACTCTTTTGAACGTTCAGAACATGCACCTGAAGCCATCTCTTTAGCATATTGATGTGAACACAATCTCTCTGCCAATCATCTGTCTACAATACCTTGTGCTCTGTAATTTTCTACTTCTATATATATGCATATCGGTTTCGTTAACGTACGACTCGAACACTTACATCAGGCCGCGTCAGGCAGTAGGTACGGTTGGTACAGCTGTCTAAACCACGGTATCGAAGGGCACTGGTACTGTTAGCCGGGGCACTCCCATCTAATGCTTCCGAAAAAAAGTTATGTTGCCCTTCTAATTAGGCCTACAGCCTCTACAAATATCGGATTGGAATTTGTTTCCGTATCCTTTTTTTCCACATGAGGTTTTAGATACCCAGACCAAGGGTGTCACGCTCAATTGGGACATACTTTTTGTCAAATAGGCCCACAGCAGTGATCTTGGTGTGATTTAAAAGAGCTTAAATAGTTCTTTTAAAAAACATAACTTTTTGATTGAGATTGTGTTGAAGAAGTTTGCAAAAAATTGGAATGAAAAAGAGAGAAACAAAAAAATGCACAAAATTTAAAGAAATTTTTCTTCAAAAGCTTCCTTGCCATACTTTTAGACCTAGCTTTTGCTTGAAAAGCCGTGAACAACTGTCAAAGACATCAAGTATCCAATTCCAGTCGAATTTTTACTGCCCCTACCATCAATATCTTTTTTGGCAATATTTGTGCCAAATTTGATGATTTTTAGCCTTTTTGACAGTTTGAGGCCAAAATTGTGAAAAAAGCGTAAGTTCTGATAGCAATACACCTACCGTACGCGAAATGTATTGTAAGAAAGGCCAAGCCATGTACTTTCAATTGATATCAAAAAGAGCAAGTACCCCCTCTCTAATCACTTTTAATTTAAGTTATTATCAACCGTTGTTTCCCTTTGAGTTAGACACTTTGGTCTAGTGGCAAATCTCAGCACGCGGATGGCCCGATTTCGATCTCGCGCTGGACCACGTGAATTTCCTTTTTCCGCTAGTAATTACAGCGGTGATTATCTTTTTGTTTATTTTCATTGTTTTTGCATGTTTTTGCTTTGAGGAAAATAATTAGACTGGTACCAATGGAAAGAAAATCTTACAAACAATCTAAATATGTAAAAAAATCCTCTTTTTTTATTATTCATAAGAAAAATACAAGCTCAAAACCAGCCACTAAAACATGTCAACTCCCATCCATACCTAGGTGTTGAAATTAATAATAAACTTAGATGGGATAAACATATACATAACATAACCAAGAAAGCTAAATCTGTACTTGGCCTATTAAAAGGTAACCTCTCAAACTGTCCCACCGACGTTAAATCCACTGCTTATAAAGCTCTAGTCAGGCCAATGCTTGAGTACGCATCAGCAGTCTGGGACCCCCATCACCAGTGCGATGTGGATAAACTTGAATCTATTCAAAGGAGAGCAGCCAGGTTCTGTGTGGCAGACTACTCTTATAAATCTAGTGTAAAAAACATGCTTCATAAATGAGATTGGCCACTGTTAAAAACAAGAAGATACAACACCCGGCTACATATGCTATATAAAATCAATAACAATCTTGTCGCCATCAATAAAGATGATCTTATCCCCACCGTTAGAACTAATACAAGAAATAATCATGACCTTAATTTCCAGGTTCCCTATGCTAAAAAGAATGTATATAAACACTCTTTCTTCCCTCACACACTACAGGATTAGAATGCTTAACCGCCAGACATTGTACATGCACCAAATCTCAACTGTTTCAAAGCTAAACTTACTAACACTTGTATTGCTAACTAGTTATTTATATATTCTTTTTTTACTTATTCTTTTTACGCTCGGTAGGCATTAAAGTCAAATTAAAGAAATTATCGACAAAAATATGCAAATTTGCACAATTTAGGCCAAATTAGGATTTTTGCCGACTTAACTGATTCAGATTCAGCTAAAAAAAACGCCTAATTTGGCCTAAATTGTGCAAATTTGCATATTTTTGTCGATAATTTCTTTAATTTCACTTTTTCAATGAGGAGTTTATTGTATAAACTAAACTAGTAGTGGTAGAAAACGAAAGGAAAGTTGTAGAAATTAATTTTGAAAACAAAATTCCGATAATTATTTTTTCATGTTTTGAACTTAAGGGTCTTTAAGGACTTAAGTTGGCTTCACGCTGAGCATAGTATTACATTGCACAATCATAACGCATTCGAGCGCTAGTGACAGCTTGTAGGCCCATACTCACCACGCCTGGGCGCAAATCCTGGTGAAGTGCATTGTGGTGCGCAAAGTGCTGCGCATATTTCTCTTTTTACATATGCGTTTATTTTTTTCTCCTTATAATTTGTTTTTTATTCAGATAATTTTTTTTGTACTTATGCATTTCTGTTTCTATGATAAACAGATAAAAAGCTGTCTGCACTTATATTTCTGTTTAAAGATATATCACTGTTTTATAGATGTAGTAATGTTTATATATTTAGAGAAAACAAATCTATTTGAAGATATATTATCTGTTTATATAGTATTTTTATATTATTTGTTATTGTAGTGGAACATTGAGTGTTATAAGATCTTATCAATTTTTAATTGTGGTTGTTTCTTTTCTATTTATTATTTTGTTGCTTTCTCTTCATGGCTCTTAAAATTCCATTTGATATATTTCGTATTATTTATTTTCTTGTTTTATTTTTATTTATTTCATATTCAATCTATATTTTCCTTAATTAGATACTTTTCTTTTTTATTGCTTTTTATTTCATTTTTAACCTATATGTTTCTGCTTATTTCTTTTTCTTTTAATTTACTTTGTATCAAATTCTTTTATTTATTTTCTATTCAAAGTTTTTTATTTTATTTTATTAGATACATATCTTTTTTTTTTTTTTTTTTTTTTTCTTTCCATTTTTAATTCATGTTTCTTAGTAGTTTTTCTATCTTTTAATTTTTTACCCAAACGGCCGCCCATAATTTGGCTAATCTGTACTGGTACAGTGCTTATGGTCAGCCGGCGCGGCTGGTTACTGTCAGACTGTGGTCAAGATTTCCTACAAAAGTTAAGTGACGTCTTTAATTTTCGTCCATGAGCTGGCAGTTATGGGCTTAGGGGTCTTCTTCTTGGCCTGAAAAGCTGTCTCGTATTTTCCAATAAATTATCTTGAAAGTCCTTTTTTGTATTTGCAACAGCAGCATGCACATTTTCTGCCAAACGCAGAAGATGATCCATGATCTTACGTGTGAACGACTAGCCTGGATGTTATTAACTGTTGCATATGTGTAGGTGCAGGGAGCTGTTACTTTGACAAAGCAGGGAGTTCCAACTTCCTGGACAAAGTAACAGCTCCTTGGTAGGTGTACGTACCTCTGTTGTACGTGTACTTAGTGTATGCAATATGGGCTTATACAGGCAGACAGGAAGTGCATAGTTAGTACATGGCAAGTTTACAACTTTAGAATTATCGCGCATTTTCAAAAAATTGTTTCTTGATATCAGAAATTGATTTTCAGATATCTAAAATTCAATTTTTGATTTTAAGAATTCAATTTTTGATATCACAAAATGATTTTTGATATCGGAAATTTAATTCTGGGTATCAAAAATTATATTCTTGATATCACATAACATAACTCGCCCCTTGATAGAACTTCATCCTGATTTTCTGTGCCTGTGGCATTTCAGTAACCGCATGTGGCGGTTTGCAATTTCCAGTTTATTTCCAAATTATTCCACTTCGCATTTAACAAAATTTGCCCTCTAAAAGGTGTAAAATATGTGAAATTTGTTTTAATTGGAGGATTAGAAGATTCAACCTTTAAACATAGAAATTGACGCTATATTTCGTATTTTCACGTAATTTCATTTCGAAGTTAACAAATATCAAGATCACCATTCCAACAATAAAGCTTCCTCCCCGTATAACGGCAAAACGAGGGGGACTTTTTATTTGATTAACATCAATATGTGTTATGTCTTTGGAGTTTTAGGCATAAAGAAACTTGGGGTTGAGGTTTCATCTAGGTGCCCTACTCTGGATGAGTGCAAGCAGGATAGCCTTGTTCAACACATCAAAGGATACTAGATTTGTAAACCCATGTTTAGATAGTTCAGTGTAGACCACATTCTTTAGAATATAAAATTGAGAACTTTATTACAAATCAGTTCAGGTCTTTAATCAACCTTTTTGCGTGTCCATTTTGAGAGTCTATTTTGAGTGTCCTTTTTGAGTGTCGTTTTTGAGTGTCCAATTTGAGTGTCCATTTTGAGTGTCCTTTTTTAGTGTCATTTTTCAGTGTCTTTTTTGAGCGTCCATTTTGAGTGTCCATTTTGAGTGTCGTTTTTGAGTGTCCAATTTGAGTGTCCATTTTGAGTGTCCTTTTTTAGTGTCATTTTTCAGTGTCTTTTTTGAGCGTCCATTTTGAGTGTCCATTTTGAGTGTCCATTTTGAGTGTCCATTTTGAGTGTCCAATTTGAGTGTCTTTTTTGAGTGTCCTTTTTGAGCGTCCATTTTGAGTGTCCATTTTGAGTGTCCATTTTGAGCGTCCATTTTGAGTGTCCATTTTGAGTGTCCATTTTGAGTGTCCTTTTTGAGCGTCCATTTTGAGTGTCCTTTTTGAGTGTCCTTTTTGAGTGTCCTTTTTGAGTGTCCTTTTTGAGTGTCCATTTTGAGTGTCCTTTTGAGTGTCTTTTTGAGCGTCCATTTTGAGTGTCCTTTGAGTGTCCTTTTTGAGTGTCCTTTTTGAGTGTCCATTTTGAGTGTCCTTTTTGAGTGTCCTTTTTGAGTGTCCATTTTGAGTGTCCTTTTTGAGTGTCCTTTTTGAGTGTCCTTTTTGAGTGTCCATTTTGAGTGTCCTTTTTGAGTGTCCTTTTTGAGTGTCCATTTTGAGTGTCCTTTTTGAGCGTCCATTTTGAGTGTCCTTTTTGAGTGTCCATTTTGAGTGTCCATTTTAAGTGTCCTTTTTGAGTGTCTTTTTTGAGTGTCCTTTTTGAGTGTCCATTTTGAGTGTCCTTTTTGAGTGTCCAATTTGAGTGTCTTTTTTGAGTGTCCTTTTTGAGTGTCCATTTTGAGTGTCCTTTTTGAGTGTCCTTTTTGAGTGTCCATTTTGAGTGTCCTTTTTGAGTGTCCAATTTGAGTGTCTTTTTGAGTGTCCAATTTGAGTGTCTTTTTTGAGTGTCCTTTTTGAGTGTCCTTTTTGAGTGTCCATTTTGAGTGTCCTTTTTGAGTGTCCATTTTGAGTGTCCTTTTTGAGTGTCCATTTTGAGTGTCCTTTTTGAGTGTCCATTTTGAGCGTCCTTTTTAAGTGTCCTTTTTGAGTGTCCATTTTGAGTGTCCTTTTTAAGTGCCCTTTTTAAGTGTCCATTTTGAGTGTCCTTTTTGAGTGTCCTTTTTGATCGTACTTTTAGAGTGTCCTCTGTTAGAACCACATAAACAAAAAAGATGATTTGAAAGCAATGATACAAAGGAAATTTGAAATTTTATTTACAATCACGCAAAATCTACAACAAACAAGCAGCAAATATGAAGACAAGTGTCAGAATGGCAGAAACAATTCTTAATTGAACTGATTTTTATTTCAGCGAGTCAACTTATTTCTGACAAATTTGGTTGAGTCCTGTCGAATTGCTCCATCTCTCTCCTTCACAAGAAATGACTTCATAAAATCACAAACATCGGGCCAATTACACCAGAAACACTGAGAACCTTGAGGTGTGGATCTAGTTGTTGGGAGATGCAAGCTAAAGGATTAGTTTAGTGGTCAAGAAAGATTATATTATATGGAAGAGGACCAAAAGAAACAAAGTACGGTAGCATTTGTGCAAAAACAACTAAGATGTTGTAGTTTAAAAACCATTGGATATGTCAAGAAAGTGGTAAAACAATCTAGCAAGGGCAACTATAATTTAATTACCACCTGAAGAAATTTCCCGGAAAAATAATTCAAATAGCAAAAAAGTTGAATAAATTTTCTTTAAAATTCAATAACAATTGGTAAAAATGTTAGGAGGAGGGCACCAAGCTTACATATTACACTTATTACACGAATCATTTTTACACAGATAAGACAGGGCTTTAAATTTTAATATCTCCTTAACGGAATAAGTCCTCTTTCTTATAAGATAAACATGCTTAACCACTGAACTAATCCTTTAACGTTTATGAATTGTGTAGATATGTCTCAATCATTTTCTTGGGTGTATTTATTCCCTCCCCTAATCCTTTATTGTGTGTATTCATTCCTCCCCAATCCTCTTTTGGGTGTATTTATTCCCCCACCCTTGTTTCAGTAAATTTGTTATTATTGATTTTCAAGTATTGTGTGCTATGCAAATGTACCTCCCACTTTCCCTATAGCCCTAACTTGCTGAACACATATATCATTAGCTGTTTGGATTAAGAGAGGCTCTACTCTGCCCTTGCACTCTCTACCCTATTCCTGACAAGTCATGTCACATGTTTATTAGGCTTTTATAAGCCAATGCTGAAAATCAAAAATATAAAAGATAAAGCAGACAATATAACCATAAAAGTAATTTTTTATGATCCTTTAATTAAAACTGGATCTTGAGTAATAAATTCTTGCACAATCTGCAGGTATGCTTGCTGGTGTGCTAGGTGTACTTTCACCTTCGGTTTAACCACTGTAACATGTTCCAGATGAAGTTGGAAGTAGCGGTGAACAGTCCACGTCTGCCAAGCCTGCGAGTAGTGCGGATGATGGGCATGAAGCTTTAGCAGCTTCGCATAATTCTAAGCATGGCAGTATCGGTACCAAGCTAATGCGACCTTCAGTGCAAGGAGGGGCGAGCATGACACACAAGAAATTAGTCAGTTCCTCACCACATCCCAACAAAGGCAATCCAGCTCCTACCATTGAGGCTAATGATGATGCCTCAATTTGGTTGGCATGCCCATAGATGTTTGGAAATGACGTTTCTGTATACCCTACGTCAGAACATAACGGTATAACAATGGGTTCACACTGGGTAGCTTGAGAGCCTGTAAGAAAACAGAAAAACGTTTAACATTTCATGAATTTTTTTTTTGCCCCGTTTGATGTACTTAGAGGATGAGGGAAACACATTTTTATTACACAATTTACATCCACTCAATGTTACAGCTGAAATACATAAAACAATAGAGCATATAAGGACAGCTTCTATTTTCAAAATGGACTGGAATAAAGCCTTCACATTTATCATTATACTCTTTTTTGGTACTTAATAAACTCTGTACCAAAATTGCTCATAAATGTTTTGTTTGCTATTGCGGTACAGAATTTATAAACACCCAAAAAGAGTATAATGGTAAATGTGAAAGCTTTATTCCAGTCCATTTTGAAAATAGAAATCCGTTTTGAAAGTAAAAGCAGTTTAAAACAATAAAAGAATGAGAGAAATGCCCTCCTTACAACGTTTTCCACCCATCTAAATATAAAGAAACAAAGGCACCAAAGCTCATTTAGTTAATACCCAGAATGCAAATCTGCATTTTTGTTATGATGCCCAATATCTACTGATAAGAACCTATCAAGTTAAGTCATAAATCTGTGAGTTTGACTCTAAGTGAGCAATTTACAAATTAAGTCAACTATTTGGAAGTCACGGTTGCGACTGTGCAGAGGGGTGTTGGTCTCCACTTTGGGTTTGATGGTGTGAGTTTGTTACTGGTTTCATAATTCCAGGAGTTTTGCCATTTTTTTTATGTAGTTGGAGATGGAGAGATGGAAGTCTGAGTGTAGAATAGAAAAGGGGGCGATGTTTGACAGAGCTATGTTGGCGGCTCTCTCATTGCCAGGGATGCCGACATGGCTGGTAATCCAGAAGAAGATAATATTCTTTCCTAAGGAGGAGAGAGTGGGAGTTTGTTGAGGATTTTTAGAATGAGAGGTTGGGCCAGAGCATGTTGAGGATGCTAGTGAGGACGGATTTAGAGTCAGAGAAGATGACAAAACGGGGGCGGAAAGAGAGTTCTATTAGGTTTAAGCTTAGGAGGATGGCTTTCGTGTCGGCAGAGTAGATAGAGGTGCCGTCAGGTAGCCTTCAGGAGAAGGTGAGGCCGGGACAGGTGGCAGCGGCTGCAGAAGAGCCTTCCTGTGTGGAGGGGGAGGGGGAGATAGTACATGTGGGTGTAGGTGGGATGTGTATCTGGTGATCGAGAAAATGTGATGTTGGCTTTGGAGAAGTGGGAGTGCATCCGAGTCCCGAAATGTGGGGATGCATTTGCTGAGATTGAAGAGGTTGGTTGAGGAAGAATAGATGGAATGGAAATAAGGGTTACGTGGATCAGTGAGGATGCGGAGAGCAAAGGAGAAGCCGGCTTTGTGCATTGGAGGTCGAAGGGGAATTTATTGGCCTCGACGTCGAGACCGGTGATAGGGGAGGTGTAAGTGGCGCCAAGGCAAAGCCTTAAGGCAGTGTTCTCAGTGACCTCCAGGTGTTTAAAGTAAAATTTACGGCGGAGGCAAAGATGAAATTGTCATAATCCAGCCTGGATCTGAGGAGGGAGCGGTATAAGGTGAGCAGAGTGAGCCGGTTTGCTCCCAGTCAGTGCTTGAGAGGACCTTGAGGAGATTGAGGATTGTGTGGCATTTTGTTTTGAGGGTGTTGATGTGGGGGAGATAGGAAAGTTTGGAGCCGAGTGATTCCGAAGAAGCGAGAAGTGTCTTTACTGGGGATTATGACATTTTTGAGGAGGAGATTGAGGCAGAGGAAGAAGGAGTTGCTGTTGTTAAAATGGATGAGAACAGTTTTGTCTTTTAAGAAGTTGAAACCGTTGGAGTCGCTTTAGTGAGCCAGACTATCCAGACAGTGTTGTAGCTTATTTTCGAGAGTATGGAAGCATGGAGAGGATGAGTAGATAGTGTAATCGTCGACATAGAGAGCTTTTGATGTTGGGGTTGAGAGTTTTAGTGATGCTGTTAATTTTGAGGATAAAGAGAGTGGGGGAGAGGATGCTGCCTTGTGGGACACCCAGGTGTTGGGTGTAGATTTAGGAGTAGGTGTTACCAATGCGTACTCGGAAGTGGCGGGAGTGGAGGAACTTCTGGATGAAGGTGGGGAGGGAGCCTCTCAGGCCAGAGGAGTGGAGGTCTTTGAGACACCATACCGCCACGTGGTGTCAAAGGCCTTTTCGAGGTCGAAGAAGATAGAGATGGCGTGATGATTTCTGACGAAGACTTCACGGATAAAGGTGTCGAGTTTGAGGACGTGGTCCTCGCAGTTGTGGTTTTTTCTGAAGCCATTTCAAGTGGGGGAGAGGATGGAGCTCCTTTTGAGGACCAGCAGAGTCTGTAGTTGACCATACGTTCCATGATCTTACAGAGGCTGGAGGTAGAGCAATGGGTCTGTAGTTTTTTGGGTTGGATCTGTCTTTGTTAGTTTTGGGGATCAGGGTGATGATGGCCTGTCTCAAAGTTATGGGGAAAGAGTTTGAGGACCACAAGTAATTGTAAATCTTGAGGAGTATATCTGAGGAGTTTCTGGGGAGATTTTGAGTAGATTGTAGTAGATGCCGTCAGGGCCTTGAGAGGAGAACCCAGATTTGTTTTCGGGCGGAGGAGAGCTCGAAGTAGGTGAAAGGGAGATTGTAGTTTTCCTGATTGTTGGACTGGAAATTAAGAGGATTCATTTCAGCCTCAATTTTCTGGTTACGGAAGGAGTAAGAAAGATTGTCATTTGATGAGGTATTGGCGAAAGTGGAGGCTAGGCAGTCGGTAATGTCTTTGAGGTCGGTGATTTTTGTGTTGTTATGGATGAGGTGAGAGATGTTGTTAGAGGAGCTTTTCCCTTTGAAGTTACGGATCATATTCCAGACCTTAGAGGGGGCAGTCTGGAGAATCAGGGACGAGACATAGGTTTCACAGGAGACCTTTTGCTGAGTTTAATGGTCTTTTGGCTTTGGCTCTGAGGATGCGAAAGTTGTCAAGGTTTTTAGGGTGTGGGTGGATTTTAAAGAGACGGAGGGCTTTGTTCTTGAGGGGATGGCTTTTTTACAGTCGGTGGTGAACCAGGGTTTGAAGTTCTGTGGGGTTAAGGTGGAAGTGGGGATAGTGAAAATGGCAACCTCCAAGAGTTTGGAGGTGATGAGTGAGACGGGATGATTACAAAGGAGAATGCCATTAGTGATGGAGATATTGCACAGACAGACAGAGTGGAATAGAGGCCCCAGTCTGCGTGCTGGGATCTGTAGTTGGTTGGTAAGAGGTAAAACAGAGAGGTTGGGGTGGAGATGAGAATGGGAAAATGGTCACTCCAGAGTGAAGGTGAAGCCTCCAATCCGAGAAGTCAACAAAGAGCGATGGGTCGCAGATGGAGAAGTCGAGGTTGGTGAAAGTGCCAGTACATGGGTGTAAGTAAGTGGGGGCAGTCATTAAAGAGGCAAAGGTTGTGGTGGTTTTCATAATAATTCATAATAACGTTAAAACAATAGCAAAATACATATAATAACAATACACAAGTTGTAAAAGAAAGTGCTCTAAAAAACGGCTTAACGAGTAAAGCACTCCCTCTTAATATCTAAATAATGATGATCCAAGACCCTATTACAGAATTGCCTATAAACCCTCAGGACAGAAACCACAATTTACCTACCATTTATCATCCTACTTAAGTTGTTTTTATTCTTTCTCTTTAAATCCATTTAGATACGAATTAGAGGAAACTATTAGTGAATCAAATGTTTAGCTTGGCCCAAAAAATAACATTAGATATGGCTCTGCTTAAAACCAGGAATACTTCGACTGGCCCTCATAAAGAGCAGGGCCGGTTGAAGTAAAAGTTATCTTTTTCTTTAATTGCCAAAACCACAAAGCTGTGGTCTGTTCAACACTCCATACAAGCTGTTTAAATATTATTATCATTATTTAGGAATCTATATGGTGGACATATTTGTACGTAAACATACATTCAATGGCGCCTTTCACAAAAAGCATGACAAAATAAATGAGTTTTTAATTTCCGTTTAAATGAGTTAAACTTTGTACATTCTCGCACTTCAGTGGGAAGGGTATTTTATTGTTTTGGTGCATCAACTGCAAACGAGCGATCACCCAGTGTTACCAGAGAACTGTCAAAGTAACAGCTCCCTGGTGTTACACAGTTCGTGGATGGTATCTTGAAAATCTTTTGGCGATTTGATCGTAGGGTATATTAACTAGTGTTTGTATTGACAAACATTTCTTGGAGGTATGTAGGTGCATGGCCATTGACACATTTTAAAGCTAAGCAGAGAACTTTGAAAATTATACGCCATTTTATTAGAAGCCAATGAAGCAATAAATTCAGTTTTGCGGCCTTATTCTGGATTCTCTCTAATGAGTACATTGAGCTGGCAGGAAGTCTATTGAGGATTGCATTTGCATAGTCCAGTTGGGATGTGACCAATGAGATTACAATTTGTTCGGCAGCTTTTTTAGATAAGTGCTTACGTATCTTCCTGATGTTGTGAAGATAGACAGAGGCTATTCTACACTTTTTTGCAACAAAAGATTTCATGCTCAGGGTCTCATCCAGTGGCACACCAAGATATTCAATTCCATCTGGTAGCTTTATTTCTGAGTTACCAACAGTAATATTTGTAGTCATGCACTTTTTCCGCTAAAAATTTTTTCCCAACATGATGCATTCTGTTTTCTCATTGTTTAATTTTAGACGATTTTTTGTCATCCATTCTGTGACTTCGCAAAGACATTCCTCAAGTTTTGATATGCAGGCATGTTCATTTGGCCTTGAGTCTGCTTGAAAACTGTTATACATGGAATGATCATCGGCATAAGCCAAGATGTTTGTTTGGTAGTTGATTATCTCAGCCTGAAGTGTGCTGGTATATATGTTGTAGAAAAGTGATCCAGCACAAGACCTTTGAGGCACGGAGTATGGCAACTGCCTTTCTTGTGACAATGATTTGTTTATCTTTACCTTTGTTCGTCGGTTACATAGATAATTTTGTGTCCATGTAAGACCTGTGTCTTCAAGTCCACAAAATGTTTTGAAGAATATTTACTAATACCCCATGGTCGACTGTATCAAAAGCAGCTGATAAGTCAACTGCTACAAGTGGTGTTATAAACTTTCTATCCATATTAAGCAAAATGTCACTGACTAATTTTACAAGTACTGTTTCGCTTGAGTTATTTTACGGTAGGCACTGATATATAATGGAAGTAGTTCATTCCTCGTCATGTATGGGTTCAACTGGTAAAGAAAGGTTTTCTCTACAACTTTTGATAACCATGGTAGAGTGTTGACTGGACGTAGTTCTTAAGCTGAAGATCAAGAGTGCTCTTTTTAAGAAGTGGAACGATAATGGAGGTTTTCCATTGATTGCTGAAGTCACCATTTTCTAGAGAAAGATTCACTATTTTAGTGATCAATGGCAATAAGATATCAATGTTCTCCTTAACATACTTTGTGGGTATTGGATCAGATCCACATGTTGTTGGATTCATGCTAGAAACGATCAAACGGACGGTTTCCTCTGAACAATGTTCCAGTTATGATAGTGAACTGCTAGCACACATTGGTGGAGCATTTATTTCTTCATTCTCCATGGAGTCACGGATTTGCTGTATTTTTGAAGAGAAAAAATCACCAAATTGTTCAGCAAGTTTATTATCACTAGTATGTTTGGGCAGTGGGTTGTTTTTAACTCTTCCAAGTAGTTCGTTGATTGTGTTGAAGAGTTTCTTGCTATCATTTCCACAAGTCGCGACTCTATCATTTACATACTTTGATTTGGTAAACTTAAGTGTTTTTCTGTAGTCTTTCTTTAGATTTTTCCAGGCTATGATGTCATCATCACTCTGTGTTGATCTTGACCTTCGTTTAGCTCGGCGTACCCTTCTTTTTAAATGAAGGATCTCATCAATAATCCATTCAGCTCTTGGTCTGGACGTGACTTTGATTTTCTTTAAGGGTGCATGTCTATTGAAGATCTCTCTTAGTCCAGAGTTATAGCATTCTGCCATTATTTCTGTTGACAACTCCTGGTGCAGCAACACGTTTACCCATTCTGCTAAGTCTTCGTGAAAAGCCATTTTATTCATTGTTTTTGTTGCATGTATAGTAATATTTGTTCGTGTTATTTTGGGTTTACAGCTGTAAGGTTAGTACGAACAACTTGATGATCTGATATTTCTCCTGTTGTTTCTATATGTTCAACTCTAAGATCTTTTTCATCGTGTCCACTGATAAGTAAATCAAGTATATGACCTGAACAGTGTGTTGGTTGTGTGACATGCTGTCGTAGGCCACTAGATTCTAATAGCCGAGAGAGCTTGATCTTATTACTATCGTTATTAACATCCATGTGAATATCAAAGTCTCCACCAATCAGTATGTTTTTATGATCTGTTTGAAGTGTGCTTATGAAGTGTGCAAACTCGGAAAAGAAGGTATTAGAGGTAATTGGGTGATTGTTTGAGTAAGGCGGCCTGTATATTGCCACAACTGTTAATGATGTAGAAGATGTTAGCTGTATATTCCAATCTGCAAGCTCAAATGATGTTTTCTCACCCTTTAAAGAGGGAAGCTCGTCTCAGTAAAATACGGTAAAAATGGGGGATACTTTATTTTGACGTCACTTCCGGTTGTGGAGGCAAGATTCGACCTTCTGTCTGTTTGTACCACACAGTAGAGCCAGACACTAGCATGTACGTTGTGTGTGCAGAATTACATACACAGCGCATTACGTTACTGTGACGAGAAACTTATTTGTTTTTTCAAAAAACAAATTGTCAGAAAGCGAAAGTGAAATTTTAGTATTATTTTACTACAATGATAGTCACCAAATGAAAATTACTGAGGGAAAAAAAGAAGAAGATGCAAGCAAAAAGTCAAAATAAACGATTTTACTGGGGCTTGAACTCACGGCATGATTTAAAAAAAAAACGCTATCAGTGATCGCCGCAAGCATCTGGGCTATCTCATGTAGTGACCTTCGAAACGTTTTAAATAATTATATACCTTGCAATACGAGACAACGAATCGCGCAGCAAAATTTCAACCGATCAAAAAATTTGAAAGGAAATCTAAATATTGTGCACATATGACGATATCGCCTCTTTAAGATATCTCTGACTCTATACCTTTCTCTGCATAGTAGACCAACCCCACCACTTGTTCTGTTAGATCTATTATTACCATTGAACGTGTACCCACTTGACTGGAGATCTGCTAGTATTGCAGCATCCTCATCACGTAACCATGTTTCAGTTATTATACAAAAATCTATGTCATCCTGTGCCAGTTGAACAAGAACTTCATTTGTCTTATTTCGGATTGAGCGTGTATTCATTGTACCCCATGTGATGTATTGGTCATTGTCATACTCGAGGGGTGCTTTTTCTAATGTTTTTAATAGTTTTGAATGTACGCCGTGATGTGAGCGTCTTTTACAAACCTCACGTTTACAGCTGATCCCATTGTTGGTATTGAAAGCTGCTCCCCATTACTAAGGAACCTTTGTTCAAAAGTACAAGAAAACCCCGTCTTTTGTTTTGCCACAAAAGCACACGAAGATGCAGATCTGTTGGTTATGTGAACACCACCTCTTCTCCCTTTCTTTAAACTATTGTACACTACTGCATCAAGAGTATTGTAAGCACAAGCTCTCATCTCTAATAATTCAAGCTTTGTAAACTTCATTGTGCAGTCAAGTAGAAGAAATCCTTTGTATAGTTGCCACCCAACACAATGCTGATTCCTTATCACAACTGTTGTAAAAGTGGTGTATGGCAACACAGCATTATAGGATAACAGAAAACACACAGTTAGATTCCAAATAAAGTTTGAAAGAATCATCATGAAAATACAGTAAAGTGCAAACATCCAAAAGTTCAAGTAATGCTTTATAACAGCATCTAAACCAAATAGCAATGGATAAAGCTGTAGTAGCAGTACTTAACGCACACAAAAAATACAGAAAAGTAGGAGCAAAAATCACAAGTGGCAGCAGCACAACAGCGCCAAAAACTATATCCACCATATCCACCACTAATGAGCCATGTGCTTGATTTCTATTCAACACAAAGGAGTTTTTATTAAGAAAAGTAGCATCTCCCAAGGAGTATGAAATGTCCTTTGAAGCAAAGCTAGTTTTGTGTAATGATGCGTAAATTGTAAACTGAAATTTGCACAACATGTTTTCAAGCAGGAGGAAGGAAAGGGGGTTAAATATGATTTCCCGTCTTCAAGAAATGCAGATATTCTACAGATGTATTTCTATAAAATAAACATTATAAACATTCTAAATGCCACATAAGAAAACATTGTGGAAATAAAACACTTTTGCCACCCTGTCCCACATGCCACCCTGTCCCACAAGCCACCCTGTCCCACATGCCACCCTGCCCCACATGCCACCCTGTCCCACACGTCACCCTGTCCCACATGCCACCCTGTCTCACATGCCACCATGCCCACATGCCACCCTGTCCCACATGCCACCCTGTCCCACACGCTACCCTGTCCCACATGCCACCTTGGTCCACATACCATCCCTCTCTGTCCCACATGCCATCCCACCATGTCCTTCATGTTATTCTGTCATGCCAACATGCTATACCACTCAGCCCCCATGCCATCACATCCTTATGCCAATTCCTAGATCTACCAATCATACTGCAATCTTCTATCAAACCATCTTTTGTTTAACTACCATTTTCTCACCTCTATCAACCTCGCATGTCCAATTTACCTACCATTCTTCATTCATCTACAATTCACCATCCCAAACAATAACATCACCACCGCAAAAGAAAAATACATAAAAATACACAATATCAAAGACGCTCAGAGTAAGTAAAGAACTTATTAATATTGATTTTAAAATTGTGAACAGAATTGTAGCTAACTTCCCACTCAGACAAATCATTCCTTTTACAAACATCTTTTTTTTCTTTCTACAAAACTTACCACAACTAATAAATACTAATGCACATCCGTCTTATTCCCCACATCATAACCAGACAATTAAACAAAAACATACAATTAAAGGGAATTCAAGATTAATAATCATCAATAATTTATATCAAAAATGAAACAATTTCCACATACCGCCTGCAGGAACGCAGACAACACCTGCATCCTCTGAGTGACCACAATTATCATGTGATGAATCCAAGTAGGTACAGTCAGCCAACCTAGTCTCCCCTGAAGTACATTGAACATCATCCATTTGCACTAAACCTTCCCCTTGTCCAAAGTGAGCAGACCCAGTAGCAGACAGAGCTGTCTTAAATCCAAGCTGACGGCAAACCACACTAGCATCGTCTAGATCCCACAAATCATCACATACTGTTCCCCATTGACCCCCAAGATAGATTTCAACTCGACCTGCTATATTATTCCCTCCAGCTAAGCGGATATCACCCTCTTCTGTTGTGTCTGTAAAAGTAATGATTGAGAACAAATTGGGACTTTTGGTAGGTGGCTATTTTTCTACCTGGTAGAATTCATGCAAAGACCTTACACATAGAGATATCAGGCAAGGCAAATGATACAAATCAGCTCGCTACTATAAACATGCTTTCAACCCTTGTCACAACTGGCATCCCACCCTCTGTTCTGCATGATGTCCCATCCTATATCCCTCCCTACAGGAAATCATACATGAAATCCAGATACCATTCCACAACATGACCCATATGTTATTACACCTGCATCAAGATAACATATCACCATATGCCTTACCACCCTGTCCCACATGCCATGTCCCACCTGTCCCACATGCCATCCCACCCTGTCCCATATACCATGCCACGTTGTCCCATATTCCATTCCTCCCTGTACCATGTGCCATCCTACCCTGTCCCACATGCCATCCTTCCATCTACCATGAGCCATCCCACCCTGTCCTACAGGCCAGTCCATCTTATCCCACATGTTATACCACCCTGTCCCAAGTGCCATCCCACAAACTATCCCACCCTGTCCCAACTGCCATTCCACCTGAAATCCAGAAGACGTGCCATCCTGTCTCACATGTCATTACACTCTGTCCTCATGCCATCCCACCTTGTCCCACATGCCATCCCATCCTGTCAAAAATGCTATGACACTACCTTGTTTCACATGCCATGCCACCCTGTTCCACTTGCTCACCCACCCTGTCCTATATGCCTTGACATCCGATCCCACATTTCATCCTGTCCCACATGCCACCCTGTCCCACACGCCACCCAGTCCCTCATGCTACCCTGTCCCACATGCCACCTTGTCCCACATGCCACCCGGTCCCACATGCCACGCTATCCCACATGCCACCCTGTCCCACATGCCACCCTGTCCTACATGTCACCCTGTCCCACATGCTACCTTGTCACACATTCTACCTTGTCCCACATGCCACCCTGTCCCACATGTCACCCTGTCTCACATGCCACCCTGTCCCACATGCCACCCTGTCCCACATGGCACCCTTTCCCATATGCCACCCTGTCCCACGTGCCATTTCTCTCTGTCCCACATGCCATCCCACCATGCCATCCCACCATGTCCCTCATATTATCCTGTCATGCCAACATGCTATACCACTCAGCCCCCATGCCATCACATCCTTATGCCAATTCCTAGATCTACCAATCATACTGCAATCTTCTATCAAACATTCTTTTGTTTAACTACCATTTCGTCACCTCTATCAATCTTGCATGTCCACTTCACTTACCATTCTCCATTCATCTACAGTTCACTATCCCAAACACTAACATCACCACCACAAAAGAAAAATACAGAAAACTATACAATATCGAAGACGCCTAGAGTAAGTAAAGAACTCATCAATATTGACTTTGAAATTGTGAACAGAATTGTAGCTAGCTTTCCACTCAGGAAAATCATTCCACTTACTAACATCTTTTTTTTCATTCTACAAAACTACTACAACTAATAAATACTAATGCACATCCGTCCTATTCTCCACACCATAACCACACAATTAAACAAAAACACACATTTAAAGGGAATTCAAGATTAATAATTATTAAGAATTTATATTAATAATCAAACAACTTCCACATACCGCCTGCAGGGATGCAGATAACACCTGCATCCTCTGAGTGACCACAATTCTCCTGTGATGAATCCAAGTAGGTACAGTCAGCCAACCTAGTCTCCTTTGAAGTACATTGAACATTATCCATTTGCACTAGACCTTCCCCTTGTCCAAAGAGAGCAAACCCAGGAGCAGAGGTAGCTGTGTTAAATCCAAGCTGACGGCAAACCACACTAGCATCGTCTAGATCCCACAAATCATCACATACTGTTCCCCACTGACCCCCAAGATAGATTTCAACTCGACCTGCTATATCATTCCCTCCAGCTAAGCGGATATCACCCTCTTCTGTTGTGTCTGTAAAAGTAATGATTGAGAAAAAATTGGGACTTTTGGTAGGTGGCTATTTTTCTACCTGGTAGAATTCATGCAAAGACTTTACACATAGAGATATCAGACAAAGCAAATGATACAAATCAGCTCGCCATTAATAACATGCTTTCAACCCTATGTCACAACTGGCATTCCACCCTCTGTTCTGCATGATGTCCCATCCTATATCCCTCCATACAGGAAATTATACATGAAATCCAGATACCATTCCACAACATGACTTATATGCCATCACAACTGCAATCAAAATGACATCTCACCATATGCCTTACCACCCTGTCCCACATGCCACCCTGTCCCACATGCCACACTGTCCCACCAGCAACCCTGTCCCACATTCCACACATGCCACCCTGTCCCACATGCCACCCTGCCCTGTCCCACATGCCACCCTGTCCCACATATCACCTTGTCCCACATGTCACCCTGTCCCACATGCCACCATGCCTCACATGCCACCCTGTCCCACATGCCACCCTGTTCCACATGCTACCCTGTCCCCACATGCCATCCTGGTCCACATGTCATCCCTCTCTGTCCCACATGCCATCCCACCATGTCCTTCATGTTATCCTGTCATGCCAACATGCTATACCACTCAGCCCCCATGCCATCACATCTCTATGCCAATTCCTAGATACACCAATCATACTGCAATCTTCTATCAAACATTCTTTTGTTTAACTACCATTTCCTCACCTCTATCAACCTTGCATGTCCAATTCACCTACCATTCTTCATTCATCTACAATTCACCATACCAAACATTAACATCACCACTACAAAAGAAAAATACATAAAATACACAATATCAAAGACGCTCAGAGTAAGTAAAGAACTGATCAATATTGACTTTAAAATTGTGAACAGAATTGGAGCTAACTTCCCTTAGACAAATCATTCCACTTACTAAGATCTTTTTTTCCTTCTACAAAACCACTACAACTAATAAATACTAATGCACATCCGTCTTATTTCCCACACCATAACCACACAATTAAACAAAAACACACAATTAAAGGGAATTCAAGATTGATAATTATTAATCATTAATGATTTATATTAATAATCAAACAATTTCCACATACCGCCTGCAGGGATGCAGACAACACCTGCATCCTCTGAGTGACCACAATTATCATGTGATGAATCCAAGTAGGTACAGTCAGCCAACCTAGTCTCCTCTGAAGTACAGTGAACATTATCCATTTGCACTAGACCTTCCCCTTGTCCAAAGTGAGCAGAGCCAAGAGCAGCGATAGCTGTGCTAAATCCAAGCTGACGACAAACCACACTAGCATCGCCTAGATCCCACAAATCATCACATACTGTTCCCCATTGACCCCCAAGATAGATTTCAACTCGACCTGCTGTGTCAATCCCTCCAGCTAAGCGGATATCACCCTCTTCTGTTGTGTCTGTAAAAGTAATGATTGAGAACAAATTGGGACTTTTGGTAGGTGGCTATTTTTCTATTCCAAAACACGACCCATATGCCATCACACCTGCAATCAAGATGACATCTCACCATATGCCTTACCACTCTGTCCCACATGCCATGTCACCCTGTCCCACATGCCATCCCACCCTGTCTAATATATCATACCACGTTGTCCCACATCCCATCCCTCCCTGTACCATGTGCCATCTTACCCTGTCCCACATGCCATCCTTCCATCTACCACGTGCCATCCCACTCTGTCCTACAGGCTAGTCCATCCAATCCCACATGTTATACCACCCTGTCCCAAGTGCCATCCCACAAACTATCTCACCTTGTCCCAACTGCCATCCCACCTAATATCCAAATGACATACCATCCTGTCTCACATGTCATTACACTCTGTCCCCATGCCATCCCATTTGTCTCACATGCCATCCCATCCTGTCAAAAATGCCATGACACTACCTTGTTTCACACGCCATGCCACCCTGTCCCACTTGCTAACCCACCTTGTCCTATATGCCATGACATCCGATCCCACATTCCATCCTGTCCCACATGGTACCCTGTCCCACATGCCACTCTGTCCACATGCCACGCCGTACCACATGCCACCCTATCCCACATGCCACCCTGTCCCACATGTCGCCCTGTCCCACATGCTGCCTTGTCCCATATGCCACACTGTCCCACATGCCACCCTGTCCCACATGCCACCCTGTCCCACATGCCACCCTGTCCCCACATGTCACCCTGTCCCATATGCCACCTTGTTCCACATGCCATCTCTCTCTGTCCCACATGCCATCCCACCATATTCCTCATATTATCCTATCATGCCAACATGCTATACCACTCAGCCTCCATGCCATCACATCCTTATGCCAATTCCTAGATCTACCAATCATACTGCAATCTTCTATCAAACATTCCCTTGTTTACATACCATTTCCTCACCTCTATCAACCTTGCATGTCCAATTCAGCTACCATTTTCCATTCATATACAATTCAACATCCCAAACAATAACATCACTACCACAAAAGAAAAATACAGAAAAATATACAATATCGAAGACGCCCAGAGTAAGTAAAGAACTTATCAAAATGACTTTGAAATTGTGAACAGAAATGTAACTAACTTCCCACTCAGACAAATCATTCCACGTACTAACATCTTTTTTTTTCTTTCTACAAAACTATTACAAATAATAAATTATAATGCACATTATTCTTATTCCCCACACCATAACCACACAATTAAACAAAAACACACATTTAAAGGAAATTCAAGATTAATAATTATTAATAAATTATATTAATAATCAAACAATTTCCACATACCGCCTGCAGGAACGCAGACAACACCTGCATCCTCTGAGTGACCACAATTATCATGTGATGAATCCAAGTAGGTACAGTCAGCCAACCTAGTCTCCTCTGAAGTACATTGAACATTATCCATTTGCACTAGACCTTCCCCTTGTCCGAAGTGAGCAGAGCCAGGAGCAGACATAGCTGTCTTAAATCCAAGCTGACGGCAAACCACACTAGCATCGTCTAGATCCCACAAATCATCACATACTGTTCCCCATTGACCCCCAAGATAGATTTCAACTCGACCTGCTAAGTCAATCCCTCCAGCTAAGCGGATATCACCCTCTTCTGTTGTGTCTGTAAAAGTAATGATTGAGAAAAAATTGGGACTTTTGGTAGGTGGCTATTTTTCTACCTGGTAGAATTCATGCAAAGACCTTACACTTAGAGATATCAGACAAGGCAAATGATACAAATCAGCTCGCTACTATTTACATGCTTTCAACCCTATGTCACAACTGGCATCCCACCCTCTGTTCTGCATGGTGTCCCATCCTATATCCCTCCCTACAGAAAATCATACATGAAATCCAGATACCATTTCACAACATGACCCATATGCCATCACACCTGCAATCAAGATGACATCTCACCATATGCCTTACCACTCTGTCCCACATGCCATGTCACCCTGTCCCACATGTCATCCCACCCTGTCCCATATACGATACCACGTTGTCCCACATGCCATCCCTTCCTGTGCAATGTGCCATCCTACCCTGTCCCACATGCCATCCTTCCATCTACTACGTGCGATCCCACCTTGTCCTACAGACCAGTCCATCCAATGCCACATGCTATCCCAACCTGTCCTATGTGCCATCCCACAAACTATCCCACCCTGTCCCAACTGCCATCCCACCTGAAATCCAGAAGACATGCCATCCTGTGTCACATGTCATTACACTCTGTCCCCATGCTATCCCACCTTGTCCCACATGCCATCCCATTCTGTCAAAAATGCAATGACACTACCTTGTTTCACATGCCATGCCACCCTGTCACACATGTCACCCTGTCCCACATGCCCCTCTGTGCCACATGTCACCCTGTCCCACATGTCACCCTGTCCCATATGCCACCCTGTCCCACATGTCATCCCTCTCTGTCCCACATGCCATCCCACCATGTTCCTCATGATATCCTGTCATGCCAACATGCTATACCACTCAGCCCCCATGCCATCACATCCTTATGCCAATTCCCAGATCTACCAATCATACTGCAATCTTCTATCAAACATTCTTTTGTTTAACTATCATTTCCTCACCTCTATCAACCTTGCATGTCCAATTCACCTACCATTCTCCATTCATCTACAATTCACCATCCTAAACAATACCATCACCACCACAAAAGAAAAATACAAAAAACTATACAATAACGAAGACGCCCAGAGTAAGTAGAGAACTTATTAATATTGACTTTGAAATTGTGAACGAGGTTGGAGCTGACTTCCCACTCAGACAAATCATTCCACTTACTAACATCTTTTTTTCTTTCTACAAAACTACTACAACTAATAAATACTAATGCACATCCGTCTTATTCCCCACACCATTAATACACGAATAAACAAAAACACACAATTAAAGGGAATTCAAGATTGATAATTATTAATAAATTATGATAATAATCAAACAATTTCCACATACCGCCTGCAGGGATGCAGACAACACCTGCATCCTCTGAGTGACCACAATTATCATGTGATGAATCCAAGTGGGTACAGTCAGCCAACCTAGTCTGCTCTGAAGTACATTGAACATCATCCATTTGCACTAGACCTTCCCCTTGTCCAAAGAAAGCAGACCCAGGAGCAGAGATAGCTGTCTTAAATCCAAGCTGACGGCAAACCACACTAGCATCGTCTAGATCCCACAAATCATCACATACTGTTCCCCATTGACCCCCAAGATAGATTTCAACTCGACCTGCTATGTCAGTCCCTCCAGCTAAGCGAATTTCACCCTCTTCTGTTGTGTCTGTAAAAGTAATGATTGAGAAAAAATTGGGACTTTTGGTAGGTGGCTATTTTTCTACCTGGTAGAATTCATGCAAAGACCTTACACATAGAGATATCAGACAAGGCAAATGATACAAATCAGCTGGCCACTAATAACATGCTTTCAACCCTATGTCACAACTGGCATCCCACCCTCTGTTTTGCATGATGTTCCACCCTGTATCCCTCCCTACTGGAAATCATACATGAAATCCAGATACCATTCCACAACATGACCCATATGCCATCACACCTGCAATCAAGATGACATCTCACCATATGCCTTACCACCCTGTCCCACATGCCATGTAATCCTGTCCCACATGCCAGCCCACCCTGTCCCATATACCATGCCACGTTGTCCCACATGCCATCCCTCCCTGTACCCTGTGCCATCCTACCCTGTCCCACATGCCATCCTTCCATCTTCCACGTGCCATCCCACTCTGTCCTACAGGCCAGTCCATCCTATCCCACATGCTATCCCAACCTGTCCTATGTGCCATCCCACAAACTATCCCACCCTGTCCCAACTGCCATCCCACCTGAAATCCAGAAGACATGCCATCCTCTCTCACATGTCATTACACTCTGTCCACATGCCATCCAACCTTGTCCCACATGCCATCCCATCCTGTCAAAAATGCAATGACTCTACCTTGTTTTACATGCCATGCCACCCTGTCCCACTTGCTAACCCACCTTGTCCTATATGCCATGACATCCAATCTCACATTCTATCCTGTTCCACATGCCACGCTGTCCCACACGCCACCCAGTCCCACATGCTACCCTGTCCCACATGTCACCATGTCCCACATGCCACCCTGTCCCACATGCCACCCTGGTCCACATGCCATCCCTCTCTGTCCCACATGCCATCTCACCATGTCCCCCATGTCATTCTGTCATGCACACATGCTATACCACTCAGCCCCCATGCCATCACATCCTTATGCCAATTCCTAGATCTACCAATTATACTGCAATCTTCTATCAAACATTCTTTTGTTTAACTACCATTTCCTCACCTCTATCAACCTTGCATGTCCAATTCACCTACCATTCTCCATTCATCTACAATTCACCATCCCAAACAATAACATCACCACCACAAAAGAAAAATACAAAAAACCAGACAATAACGAAGACGCCCAGAGTGAGTAACGAACTTATCAATATTGACTTTGAAATTGTGAACAGAATTGTAGCTAACTTCCCACTCAGGCAAATCATTCCACTAACTACCATCTTTTTTTTTCTTCTACAAAACTACTACAACTAATAGATATTAAAGCACATCCGTCCTATTCCTCACACCATAAACACACACAATTAAACAAAAACACACAACTAAAGGAAATTCAAAAATAATAATTATTAATCATTAATGATTTATATTATTAATCAAACAATTTCCACATACCGCCTGCAAGGATGCAGACAACACCTGCATCCTCTGAGTGACCGCAATCCTCCTGTGATGAACCCAAGTAGGTACAGTCAGCCAACCTAGTCTCCTTTGAAGTACATTGAACATTATCCATTTGCACTAGACCTTCCCCTTGTCCAAAGAAAGCAGACCCAGGAGCAGCGATAGCTGTGCTAAATCCAAGCTGACGACAAACCACACTAGCATCGCCTAGATCCCACAAATCATCACATACTGTTCCCCATTGACCCCCAAGATAGATTTCAACTCGACCTGCTGTGTCAATCCCTCCAGCTAAGCGGATATCACCCTCTTCTGTTGTGTCTGTAAAAGTAATGATTGAGAACAAATTGGGACTTTTGGTAGGTGGCTATTTTTCTACCTGGTAGAATTCATGCAAAGACCTTACACATAGAGATATCAGACAAGGCAAATGATACAAATCAGCTCGCTACTATTAACATGCTTTCCACCCTATGTCACAACTGGCATCCCACCCTCTGTTCTGCATGATGTCCCATCCTATATCCCTCCCTACAGAAAATCATACATGAAATCCAGATACCATTCCAAAACACGACCCATATGCCATCACACCTGCATTTAAGATGACATCTCACCATATGCCTTACTACCCTGTCCCACATGCCATATCACCCTGTCCCACATGCCATCCCACCCTGTCTAATATACCATACCACGTTGTCCCACATCCCATCCCTCCCTGTACCCTGTGCCATCCTACCATGTCCCACATGCCATCCTTCCATCTTCCACGTGCCATGCCACCCTGTCCTACAGGCCAGTCCATCCAATCCCACATTCTATCCTTCCATCTACCACGTGCCATCCCACCCTGTCCTACAGGCCAGTCCATCCTATCCCACATGCTATCCCAACCTGTCCTATGTGCCATCCCACAAACTATCCCACCCTGTCCCAACTGCCATCCCACCTGAAATCCAGAAGACATGCCATCCTGTCTCATATGTCATTACACTCTGTCCCCATGCCATCCCACCTTGTCTCACATGCCATCCCATCCTGTCAAAAATGTAATGACACTACCTTGATTTACATGCCATGCCACCCTGTTCCACTTGCTAACCCACCTTGTCCTATATGCCATGGCATCCTATGCCACATTCCATGATGTCTCACATGCCACCCTGTACCACACGCCACCCAGTCCCACATGCTATCCTGTCCCACATGTCACCATGTCCTACATGCCACCCTGTCCCACATGCCACCCAGTCCCACATGCTACCCTGTCCCACATGCCACCCTGTCCCACATGCCACCCTACCCTGTGCCACATTCCACCCTGTCCCACATTCCACCCTGTCCCACATTCCACCCTGTCCCACATGCTACACTGTCCCAAATGCCACCCTGTCCCACATGACATTCTGTCCCACATGCCACCCTGTCCCACATGCCACCCTGTCCCACATGCCACCCTTTACCACATGTTACCCTGTCCCATATGCCACCCTTTTCCACATACCATCCCTCTCTGTCCCACATGCCATCCCACCATGCCATCCCACCATGTCCTTCCTGTTATCCTGTCATGCCAACATGCTATACCACTCAGCCCCCATGCCATCACATCGTTATGCCAATTCCTAGTTCTACCAATCATACTGCAGTCTTCTATCAAACATTCAGGTTTTTAACTACCATTTTCTCACCTCTATCAATCTTGCATGTCCAATTCACCAACCATTCTCCATCATCTACAATTCACCATCCCAAACAATAACATCACCGCAACAAAAGAAAAATACATAAAAAATATACAATATCGAAGACGCCCAGAGTAAGTAAAGAACTTATCAATATTGACTTTGAAATTGTGAACAGAATTGTGGCTAACTTCCCACTCAGGCAAATCATTCCACTTACTAACATCTTTTTTTTTCTTTCTACAAAACTTACTACAACTAATAAATATTAATGCACATCCGTCCTATTCCCCACACCTTAAACACACACAATTAAACAAAAACACACAATTAAAGGAAATTCAAAAATAATAATTATTAATCATTAATGATTTATATTATTAATCAAACAATTTCCACATACCGCCTGCAAGGATGCAGACAACACCTGCATCCTCTGAGTGACCGCAATTCTCCTGTGATGAATCCAAGTAGGTACAGTCAGCCAACCTAGTCTCCTCTGAAGTACATTGAACATTATCCATTTGCACTAGACCTTCCCCTGGTCCAAAGAAGGCAGACCCAGGAGCAGCTATAGCTGTCCTAAATCCAAGCTGACGGCAAACCACACTAGCATCGCCTAGATCCCACAAATCATCACATACTGTTCCCCATTGACCCCCAAGATAGATTTCAACTCGACCTGCTGTGTCAATCCCTCCAGCTAAGCGGATATCACCCTCTTCTGTTGTGTCTGTAAAAGTAATGATTGAGAAAAAATTGGGACTTTTGGTAGGTGGCTATTTTTCTACCTGGTAGAATTCATGCAAAGACCTTACACTTAGAGATATCAGGCCCGGCAAATGATGCAAATCAGCTTGCCACTAATAACATGCTTTCCAACCTATGTCACAACTGGCACCCCACCCTCTGTTTTGCATGATGTTTCATCCTGTATCCCTCCCTACTGGAAATCATACATGAAATCCAGATAACATTCCACAACATGACCCATATGCCATCACACCTGCAATCAAGATGACATCTCACCATATGCCTTACCACTTTGTCCCACATGCCATGTCACCCTGTCCCACATGCCATCCCTCCCTGTACCATGTGCCATCCTACCCTGCCCACATGTTATCCTTCCATCTACCAAGTGCCATCCCACTCTGTCCTACAGGCCAGTTCATCCTATCCCACATGTTATACCACCCTGTCGTATATGCCATGACATCCTATCCCACCCTGTCCCACATGCCATCCTGTCCCACATGTCATTACACTCTGTCCCCATGCCATCCCACCTTGTCCCACATGCCATCCCATCCTGTCAAAAATGCCATGACACTACCTTGTTTCACATGCCATGCCACCCTGTCCCATATGCTAACCCACGCTGTCATATATGCCATGACATTCTATCCCACATTCCAATTTACCGTGTCACACTGTCACCCTGTCCCACATGCCACCTTGTTTGTTTGATAAGGGCGTAGCGGCACCACGAAAACGAGGGTAAAATTGTGCCTGAGAGGTTAGATCATTCTAGATGTAGGAAAGAAAGGAAACAAAGGAGAATGAGAGAAATACAAGAACAAAATGTCAGAAAACAGGCACTGAGAGAGGAGGTGCATGGGTGAAAAAACAAAGTAGAGAGAGGGGTGGAAGAGGAGAAATAAATATGGTTGTAGAGGGAAGCATGATGAAGGAAGGAGATAATTTTATCCGGAAGGTTTTTCTGGAAGAACTCAGCAATTGAGTTGTGGGGGAGCGAGGGAAGCTCTAAGAAGGTTGTACAAGGGGCAAGCAAGGAGAACGTGATGGACTGTCAAGGTACATGGTAATTGTTGCACAGGGGTTGGGGGCAATAAGGATATGGGAGTGAGTGAGATGGGTGTGACCAATTCTTAGACGGGTGATAGGAACGTTGTCGACACGAGAAAGGTTGTTGATGGTGGATTTGATCGCAATTGTGGGCTGGATGTCATGGAGTTTGTTATCAATTTGGGACTTCCATGAGGTTTGCCAGCGGTCACAAACAAGGGAAGCAACAAATGGTTTGATGTCAGAGAGGGTTTTTGGAAAAGAGGTAGGGTAGGGAGGATGTTGAGGGCAGGCTAAGCGGCTGCATCAGCCCTGTCATTGCCAGGGATGCCAACATGGCTGGGTATCCAGAAGAAAAGCATACTTTCCCTGCAGAGGGTGGGCGAAAGGAGTTTTCGGAGAAGGTGGGATATGAAGTTATTCCATTTAAGATTGAGTTAAGAAGCAAGAACAGCCCTTGAGTCGGAGAAAATGGCAAAGTGGCTGAGCGGAGAGTACTCAATAAAGTTGAGGGCGAGGAGAATGGCCTTTGCCTCGGCTGAAAAGATGGACTTGTAGTCGGAAAGTCTGCTACCGATGGTGATGTCTTGAATAACGGCAGCAGCAGCTATCGTGTTGCATTCCTAGGAGCCATCAGTATAGATGGAGGTGTAGTTTGAGAGTTGGTCTTTGATTCGGTTGTGGAGATTGATGAAGAGGTTAGGGTGGGTTTGGGTTTTGTGATGAGTGGAGAGGCCCATTGTGGATAGAAGGGAGAGGTGTGGCCCAAGGAGGAAACGTGGGCCAGGAGAAGGTGCTGAGAGTAGCAGGGTTGATGCCGAGATAAAGGAGGTCCGATTTAATGCCTAAGCTAAAGGGAGGGGATAGGGTTTTAGTCCTATCAAAGAGGGTAGAGAAATTGGGGTACCTAATGAGGTTGTAAACAGGGTTCTGGGTATTGGTGAGGACTCTAAAAGCATAGGAGAGACTAAGCTTTCTACATCTAAGTAGAAAGAGGGGCTCGTTGGCTTCAACTTGAAGGCTGTTGATGGGGGAGGTCCTGTAGGCATCTAGACAAAGCCTGAGGGCTTCATTTTGGATGATGTTGATGTGGTTGAGTTATGAGTTGTGAGCGACAAAGTAGACAATATTGCCGTATTCAAGCTTGGCACGAATGGTAAGCCTGAAGATTTTGAGGAGAGCTTGGCGGTTCGCACTCCAAGTGGTGCTGGAGAGGAGTCGGGGGATGTTGAGGAGCTGTTGCATTTTAATTTCAGCTTGGTGATGTGCTGCTTGTATGAGAGCTTTGGGTCTAGATTTAAATCCAGTAGTCTTGTGTGTTCAACTTTCAGACTTTATGGATGCGATTGCCAATGAGCACGAGGTTCGGGTTAAGGTAGAGCTTGTTGAAATGACAGAAGTACATGCAGACAGTCTTGTCTTTAAAGAATTCAAAACTGTTATTGTTGCACCAGACTTGCAGCTTGGTTGAGGATGAATTGGAGTCTCTCTTTTTGTAGATATTACAGGAGTTCTATACCCAGGGATGTTGGAAGGATGGATGGAATCAGGGCAAGGGCGCACAGTAATTGAGGGGCACTCTTAATTTTTTTAATGGGAGTCATTTTGTCAGTTTTTGGAAAAGTGGGGGAATGCTCCTCCTTGCCCCCAATCATATGGCGGAATTTGGGGAGCAATGGGGAGCTTGCCCCACCCCCAATTTTTTTTAAACAAATGTATACTTTTGTTTAGTGATTTTTTCTCTTAAAATGATTCCGACCCCCACCTCCTTACGCTTTCCCTCCAACTTTCGGTAGGCGAGATACCTGGCTATGGGGCTGTACTATGTAGAATTTGTGAGTGAGTAGATTTCTATTTGTATTCACGCTTTGAGAATGACAGAATGATTTCATATACCACCCCTTGCTCCAGTCCACCCTTAACTTTCAAAAGGGTAACCCTTTCCCCTTCTGCCCATTTCTGACATCGTTGTCTATAACTTTAATTATCATTCATTTGTTAATAATTATAGGTGGCCTAGAATGTTCAAACACTTTGTCATAAGGCATAAAAAGCTTTAAACAATAACTGTCCGGTTGAAAACATATTTGTCTGAATTGCTAAAAGCTTCCACATATATTCCATGAGGAAGAAACAGCTAATTGCTCTGCTAATTGCTACAGGTAATTTGACAATTTACTGCTATAAACATGGTCTAATTAACCACCCTGAATTGCCATAAGGTTATTCACCTAACCCATGAGACATTCATAAGCAGAAATTTTGAAGGGCAAGTAGGTGTTTATAAGAAAACAAAAGAACTAAAGAAAGAAGCAAATTAGAGTGTAGTATTGTATGAAAGTAAGTGTTAGGCCTGTCTCATTTCTTCATTCTGTCAAAAATGAGGATGACCCAAAATTCAGACAGAAGTATTCAAATTTTACATTGGCTAACTATGTAAGCAAGGGAGTGTCTACCTTTTCATTTTTGAGTGGGCTTAAGCCCCATAAAAGCACATACCCAGAACCCTGACACAGGTTTGAGATTAGGGAGAAATAGCAGAGGTTTAGGAAGTTGGTCCGACCCTCCTTTTTCTTCCTGGTTGGAAGGATACATTATTATTATCAATATAAACTTGAAAATTCTTTTCCAAACTTGACAATAATTTCCCAGAATTTGACAACGATTTCCTCAAAATAGAAGAAAAATTCCCGAAAATAAAGTAATTTTCAGGAAAGTGAAGATGTCCCGAAAATTGACAAAGATTTCCTGATAATTAAAAAACAATTCATAAAAATAACAGAAAAATTCCCGAAAAGTCTATGAGGATTCCTAAAAATTGAAAGAGAATTGCTCAAAATTCAAGATTTTACAATTAGTGTACAATGCAACATTTGCAATTTATCCCCTTTTATAACTACAGTGCTAGCGGGAAGGAATGTGTCATTTACATTACCTGGGAATGCACTTGACAGGATTGGGTGGTGATGTTAAGTCATCCTGCATTCCCTGTTGTGTGGCAGAAAATAATCCCTTTATCAATCAAACTCTGTTAAGCTAGTTTGCGACGACGACGACAAGTGAACACACAATTACAATGACGGGGTCGTCGCCTGCGTATTCGGTTATGGTAGTAACAATGCTATCACGAAACGCTTAACACGACCCGGACGAGAACACAAGTACGACGTACGGACAGACATAACATCGACAACCAAGTCAATGTCCACGGCCTTTGATAACCAGTTGTGGTGCACTGGCGTGTCTACCCAACCCAGGCTTGAACCCAGTTCCTCGTGGTCTGTAGACATGTATGATAGCCGCTACACCACAGTGGGTAGACAAGCTAGCTTGCTGGGTCAAGAAAGTTTTTATCACTCAAACTCTGTTAAGCTAGTTTGCTGTGTCAAGAGAATTAACCACACAATTAGACAGGGATGTTGTGGTTACCCAATCCTTTCAACTAATTCACTGACAACAATATAGGCCTGAAGTAATACACAGTAGTCATAGTCTAGTGCTACTTGTTGGGACTTGTGTTCACAAATGGCAATTTATTGAGTACGGTCATCAGTATAAATGTATAACATCGTAATTAACCCTCTATTCATATCCCAAAATTCTTTTGTTTTCCGCAGGTACGTTTCAAGATGAGTATAGTTTGGTCAAATAGTTTTGAAACATCGGTTGCCGCTTTGATGTCGTTTTACTTGTATATTGGGGTGTAAAATTTTACAGTATGTGATTCGTTGATAAAAGGAGACATGTATTTTAAGTTGTGTTGGATATCTTGTTTTGTCTCGTGTTTATTTCCGTGTCACTACATACATGTACAGTGTATTTAGTTTTCTAGATATTCAGCAAAAGCCAAACCTCGAAGTTACAAAACATTGATTTTTGAATGAGTGCTTATTACATTATTGGTTTAAGTTGTTATCCACAACGCGTGTGGGTGTGTTTGTTCCTATGTACTTTCCACAGTGTATATTGATGTTCATGTTGCTGTGACTGTATACAGAAGTGTTTCAATCCTTCTCTCAATTTGTGGATATTTTTATCTGGATTTTGGATATTATTCATATCATTTTATTTTTACCATAATGTTGTTTTTTAATTTTTTTCTGCATATTTTTGATTTTGTTGTTTCCATTGGTTTCCTCAATTGTTAAATTTGTGTTGTTTGTTTGTTGTTGTTGGTTTGTGTGGTATACTAACTCTATCCAATTACACACTTTGTTGCTGTTGTTGTAAGCTAGGATAGGCCTTACAGTTGTTGTAAGCTAGGCTTTGATATTGTTGTGTTAGGTTTTGTTATTTTTTAATTTACGTGTATAGGCTTATGTGTTCAGTGTAGGCTAGTATATTGTGTGTTGAAGCTATAGTATTTCTTTAGATATTGTTGGGCCTATTGTTCCTCTTTTAAGGTTGTATTTGGTTTTCTGCTTCTGTTAATTATATTGTATGGTCATGGAGAGTTTAATTTGCTGTGATAGCTGTAACATGTGGATTGAATTCCAGGAGTCCGGTGTGACATGTAGTTTTGAGGGAAGCTTCAGTTGATAGTTTTGTAATTGTCTGTTCAAATGTACAAGATTAAAGGCTTTGGAGTTGAGACTTTCTGGTTGTAGTTGTACCTTTGAAAAGGTTGATGCTAGTGTGCAGACTGACTTTTGTGGCTTAAATGTGGGTAGTCAGACAATGTTGATAGTTCTTTGGGTGAGAAATTTGATAGGGTTCTGTTCAGGTAGATAGTCTTGGATCAGATTCTGTTGACAGGCCTGACGTAGGGATGTCTGTAGTTGATGATTGTACAGGTACCATTGGTCGTGAAGTTGTTGATTTTTCTGGTACGTGGCGTTGCCTGTGGATTATGTTAGGGATAAGATGTTATAGATAGGGGATTCACTTGTAAGGTATGTTGACACAAGAGTTTTGTGGAGTAAATCGTCGTAGAAGGATTAGGGTGTCTTCCACGGGCTAGGCTTGATGATGTTGGTTCTCGTGTTGAGACTTTGTGTAAGGGTAAAGATACCGATATAGTTTCAATTGGTACAAATGATATTTCAAGGAGAAATGTTGATTCTGTTAGGCGTACAGTAGTTTCATGGATTTGTTATTCAAGTTGAAGGACACAGGTTGTAAGGTTCTAGTTGTTGGTCTGTTGCCGCGTATGTGGACTTCCTTCATGATAGATAAGATGTTGTTGATCAATAGATGGCTAGAGAGTATTTGTCATCTGTTTAAGTTCGGTTTTGTAAATTTCTGGCATAAGTTTGAATCTCGGGTTGATTGGTTCATGAGAGATGGCTTGCATTTAAGTAGGAAAGGTGCTTGTGTTCTTGCTAGGGGTGTCAATGGGGCAATTAAGGATCTAAGTCCTTTAAACTAGTCACAGGGGGTGAGAGTTTAAACCCACCAATCAGGCATGTTTCTGGGAATAGGGATTGTTCTAGTGGTAGATTTAAGGTTATGTTTTGAAATGTTCATAGCATTTGAATAAGCGTGATGAGCTTCTAGTTGAAGTTTCAATTAGTAGACCTAAAATAATTGGTATTACTGAGAGTTGGATTTATAGTGACATTAGTGATTCAGAGGCACATATTCCAGGTTACTCAGTTTTCAAGCAAGACAGATTAGATACTCTCAATGGTAGAGGAGGTGGCATTTTATTGTTTGTGAAAGACAGTTTTAATTGTATAGATAGGACTGCTCAGTTTTCTTTTGGTTTTTCAAATTGCCTATGGTGTGAGCTTATTGTTGATGGAGATTTTGGTAGTTCAGTGGTTGTTGGTGTTGTGTATAGATCACCAAATTATAGTCCTGAAAACAATCAGAAATTGCTTACTGCTTCAGGAAAGTTGCTTTCAGGAGGGTTATTGTTTTTGGGGACTTTAGTTTTCCAGACATTGATTGGAATCTTTATACTAATGGTCCAAATGGTAAAGATTTTCTGGAAGCTGTATCTGACTGCTTTTTTACCCAGCATGTTTCCCACGCGTGGTAGTAATTGCCTTGATTTGATCTTCAATAGTAAAGAAAGGATGGTTAGGAATGTGCTAAGGAGCAGTAATGTAGGGTGTAGTGATCATGACCTCATTAGTTTTGATCTGTATTATTTCACAAAGGCTTCTCCAGCTAATAAACTGGTTTTAGATTTGAAGAATGCTGATTTGCTGCACTTCAGGATAATTTGTCATTCGATTTGACTTCTTTGCTCCGTGACATACAGTAGATCCTTCTAAAGCATGTGATGTTTTCCGAACTATAGTTTTGGAGAGTGTAAATAGGTTTGTCCCATTAAAGAAAGTCTGTAGGTATAATTGTCCAGTGTGGATGTCTTGGGAGGTTTTGCAGGCTGTTCAGAAAAATAAGAAGAAGTTGTGGCATTGTTATAAACACAGTGGGTGTCCTGCGGAGCTTGCTAGGAGGTATAAGGATCATGAAAAGTTCACAAAGGATTTGATAAAAAATACTAAAGTGCTTTTTGAAAAACGTTTGTCCAAAGAGGTTAAGATTAATCCTAAGTCGTTTCATTCTTATGTTCACTCAAAGCAAAACACCAGGGAGGTTGTTGGTACCCTTCAGGGTAATGATGGTATTACTATCAATAGTGGTAATGATATGGCTGAGGTTTTAAATGCCTACTTTGTGTCTGTTTTTAATAAGGAGTCCTCTGCTGATGATGTTGTGGATTATCTTAGTGTGCACTCTCCAGTATCCATTAAGAATGTTGATTTTTCACTTGATGTTGTGTCTAAGAAGTTGAAGGGTTTGAACTCAAATAAAGCATCCGGTTTAGATGGTATACATCCTGCTGTCTTACGTGAGTGTTCTGATCTTCTTTCTGTTCCCCTGAGTATTATCTTTTCCAAGTGCTTTGATGTTGGTGTTGTTCCTAGTGATTGGAAAATTGCCAATGTCACTCCTAT